>PVIR01028626.1:0-21783 GCA_004026965.1 Petromus typicus | reverse complement strand
CTCGCAAGCGCAAGGGCCCGGGTTCGATTCCCCGGTAACCACATAACAATACTGGGTGTGGAGACCCACACCCAGCAGCAACCAGTACCACATACCACAGTGCCGGGCGTGGTGGCTCACGCCTGTAATCCCAGCACTCGGGAGGCAGAGGCAGGAGGATTGTGATGTGAGTTTGAGGCTGAGCTCGGGGCCAGCCTGAGCCACAAAAGCGAGACCCTGTCTCCAAAAACCTAAAAAAATTTAAAAAATAAAAAAAATAAAAAAATAAAATAAAATAAAATAAAATTGTCCAAGTGAAAGAAAGTTTATCATTTGCTAGCTGTGTGACTTCAACTAAAAATGCAAATGGTCCAAAAGTAATTTCAGATGATATAAATGATATAAATGATATAAATATAAATGATTTATAAATATAAATGATATAAATGGATGTGCTTTATATGCCATGATGTTTGGTAGTATTATTAGGTATTCAGTAATATTCATTAGGTATCATTTTCTTTAATTATTGTTACTTGGAGCCCAAAGAAGTCATAAAATGACATGAATTGTCTTCCTGAGCCATTTCACATATTATAAAAGGAGCGGAAGTATCCCTTAGAAAAGGAAAAGCTTTATAAAGCAACCATTTGCTTATCTTGTACTTAGAACGCTACCAGCACCAAGGCAGAAGCGGAACAGACCTTCGCAGAAGTTACAGGTCTGGACAGTGAAGTGGGTGGCCTGATGAGGCAGCTGGAGGAAGCAGAGACAGAGCTCAGGAGAAAGCAGAGCGATGCTGACCAGGACATGATGATGGCCGGGATGGTAAGGCGCTCGCCACACTGGCTCAGGGCAGAAATGAAGGCTGTTCAGGAATGAAGGTCTCCAACTTGTTGAGATGTCTTTTACATACGGACTTCTGTTTTGCATTGTGTTTTCCAGTCAAGGTTTAGGTTGGTGACTTACATAAAAGGCAAAAGAATTTGGCTCTTCTGTCAAACATCCCTTTCACGCAGTTGTCCTGTTTCAAAGCAAAATATTAAAAGCAAAACATTGTTTGTTTGTTTGTTTTTTGCAAAACATTGTTTTACACAGTTGAGGTTTTAAGACATTTAGCATAAGAAGGTATAAAAGGAAATATAATAAAAAGTTAATTTATTTTCTAGTTCTTCCATCAACTTGTTCCCTAGTGGCAAAGGTCAGTTTCTTATGTGTAAGGAGTTTTTGAAGATGGTTTTCTCTGCCGTATCACCAAGCTGTCCTGACCTCACATCAAATTTTACTGCTTATTTTTCCTGACAGTGTGTACATGACACCCTTTGTAACACAGTTTTGTTTTGTTTTTTTGAAACAGGGGCTCATTATACAGTTAGACTGACTTTGATCTCACTATGTAACTCAGGCTGGTCTTGAGTTTGCAGTGATCAGCCTCCCAAGTACTGAGATTACAGGCCTGGCACAAGATTGAATTGCGAATGCATGGCCCAGAGAAGAGCTAGCATCTGTTTTTTTTGGTTCTTTGCTATATTTGGCTTTGGAAAGACTTTAATGGAGTAGTCCTATCAGAGATCTTTTCCAGTGGAGTATGTCTATCACAGAACGACATACGTTCATTGTAAGGATGGGCCTCTTTCTTTTCTGCCACTAAAAGAACAGAGACCCTCACTGTGAGTCATTTTTTCCTTCGGATGAAAAGGAAAGATAGAAGTTTTGGAGAGTGATAATAAGAAGCATTCCCATGCATTTCCTTTTTTATTTTTTTTTTTTTTGTTTGTTTGAATTGTCCTAATTTTCTGTGGCACAGTGCAGGTCAAGTGGAAATTCCCATAAAAGAAAAATGTATTTGTTATATGTGCTGAGTCTGTGGATTTCATTTTTTTTTTTTTTTTTAGGTTTTTTTTGAGACAGGGTCTCGTTTTGTGGTTCAGGCTGGCCCTGAGCTCAGCCTCAAACTCACATCACAACAATCCTCCTGCCTCTGCCTCCCGAGTGCTGGGATTACAGGCGTGAGCCACCACGCCCGGCACTGTGGTATGTGGTACTGATTGCTGCTGGGGTGAGTCTCCACACCCAGTATTGTTATGTGGTTACGGGGGATGAACCCTGGTCCTTGCGCTTGCAAGACAGGTGCCGGAACCACTGAGCTAACTCCCCGGCCCTGTGGATTTCATTTTTAACATATTTATTAAAACATTAGAGTCTCTTGAGAGAAGATAATTCTTCACGAACTTCAAAAATGGATAGGGATTAGTTCACACAATAGAAAGAAGATCTCTCTGTTTTGATCTTTGGTAAATAACTTGTAAGGGACATATGCCACCCTCAGGTACATTATTCCACAGGCGTTGACGGCAGTTTTGGAAAGGACAGGCTCTGCCAGCATTGTTAGAGTCTGTAACATCTTTTGTTTTAACCGGAAGCATAAAGGTTGTGGTTGTTTGCAGAGCCTGGGATCCGCAGGTCAGCGCATCGGATCCCTCCTGAGACAGCAGCAGGGTTCTGTCCCCCTCTCCAGCACACGCACGGGCAGCCTGACCTGCTCAGGAAGCTCAGCTCCCACGTGAAAGGAGATTCATCACTCATTTGTGAAGGCTTTTGCTTCCCTTTTTCTTTAGTCTGTCACATTTTCACTTATCTTGATCCCAAAATGTTTGTGTTGTCTTGACCCCCAGTCGAGGGGAAATGCCAGTGTGGAAGGGATCTCAGAGCCACCCATTTATATCCTGACAAGATTTCCTTGCGAGAGCATCTGGTTTCTGATGTTTAGACATTTCCTCTTCCACTGCTGCTTCCTGATGACTCATGCGCAGTGTGTTTGTTCAGGTTTCGTGGAATTTGTCCAAATATATTTGCCTTTGGTTGATTTTGAAATTTTAAATTATATCGTTCCAATAAATGAGTCATGAGGAATGGTTGTTGCTAGATGTTGGCAAATTGAGGGGGGGAATTTAAAGAGAAATTTTACTTTTTAGGAAAAATTTCTAAGAATAGTTCATTTCTAACATATCCCTATCTTAAAGGATATTTTAAAGAATATCTTTTTGGTTCTAAAATCCATCCTTATAAAATAAGTTGTTGGCCTACTGATTGTTTACAACTGTTCCACAAAAGAGAACTAGCAGCCTCCTTAACCAAAAAATACAGTCCCCAAAACCAAAAACCTGTAGTGAAAATGTAAAACTTCATGAGTTGGAAAAGAAAAAAGCATCTGAAAATTAGATTTGTGGACTCACTGTGTAGAAAATAGTCAAAGAAGATGAGTACTTAGACTCAGATCGTTCACATCATTTATCCCCTCACACTTACAGGCTTCACAGGCTGCTCAGGAAGCTGAGATCAATGCCAGAAAAGCCAAGAATTCTGTCAACAACCTCCTCAGCATGATCAACGACCTCCTGGAGCAGCTGGGTAAGTGGCCACAGGGTCAGTTTAGTCAGGCTCTGTAGCCTTCATGCCGTTCTTGGCATCTAAGATACTTGATGCAAAGAAAGACTAGTACGTAAGTTCCTTTAAGGTGATACATTAAGTTACTAATATTTCTTTTAGCTTTTGTTTATTTGAAAATGCTTTAGAAGATAGGCATGATGGCCTATGCCTGTAATCTTCGAACGGGGCAGACTGAGGCAGGAGGATTGCCGTTAGTTCGTCAAGGCCACCTTGGGCTGCGTAGTGAGTTTGAAGCCTTCCTGAACTATGTAACGAGACCCTGTGTCAGACCTCCTCTCTGTCCAAATAAATAAGCATGTGTCTTGCGCGGTAGAACTTTCAAGAGATACTTGAGAGTTATTACAGTTTTATTTATGTTCAGCAGTATCAGGGTGTGAACTGAACCGTGATTTCACACTGTGTTGTTGGACAAGAGCTTCCTAGTGCCGTTCTCATCCCTGCCCTAAGTGGAGCACTGTGTCTCAGGACTGCGCATGTTTTGAATATATGTTGTCAGCTAGCGGAATTCATTTGTGGTCCGGGTTCATGGTTCCATTAACAGTGACCTTTTTTTTTTCTTTTCTAGCTTATTCTGAATATCTTTTAGGGACTTCAAGGGAACATTTTCAATGGTGGAATAAAATAATACTTTTACATGGCCATACTTTCATTGCCAGAAATTCTCTTTATGTGCTTACTAAAGGACAATTTGATAGGTGAAAGTTTTTCTGTCCAAAGAGGGAAAGACCTTCATTTTTCAAGGAAGTATAAGCATACTAACACATTGTTTTAATCCAGAATATTTAGGATAGGGAGCAGGGTTTATTTTAGGACAGATACTTTTTTTTTTTTAACCAGACTGCGTAATAAAGCAGTAATATTCTAGGCAGGACCCTTTGTAGCAAGACATTATATTTTAATTTGCTAGAATTATTTTTTTAAATGTTATAATAAATACTTCAGAGGATGTTTCATTGTTTACATACATTAACCATTTTATATATTTTACATGTGGCCCAAGACAGTTATTTTTCACTCGAAAAAGAGGCATGGGCATGTTAGACATAGTTGCTAAAGATTGATGTGTTTTGGGGCCAGGGAGTTAGCTCAGTGGTTCCGGCACCTGTCTTGCAAGCGCAAGGTCCTGGGTTCAACCACATACAATACTTGGTGTGGAGACTCACCCCAGCAGCAATCAGTACCACATAGCACAGTACAGGGCGTGGTGGCTCACGCCTGCACTCGGGAGGCCATGGCAGGAGAATTGCTGTGATGTGAGTTTGAGGCTGAGCTCGGGGCCAGCCTGAACTACAAAGTGAGACCCTGTCTCAAAAAAAAAGAACAGGCTAGGGGGCTGGGGATTTAGCTCAGTATTTCCAGCACCTGCCTTCCAAGTGCAAGGGCCGGGGGTTTGATCCCCAGTAACCACATACTACAGTGCTGCGCTTGGGAGACTTACGCCTGTCCTGTCATCCCAACACTGGGGAGGCAGAGGAGGAGGACTGCTGTGATTTTGAGGCTGAGCTCAGGGGCAGCTTTGAACTACAAAAGTGAGACCCTGTCTCAAAAAAAAAAAGAATAGGCTAGGGATTTAGCTCGGTGGTTCCAGTGTGTGTGTCACAAGCACAAGGTCCCAAGTTTGATCTCTGGTACAAAAAAAAAAAGAAAAAGAACATTCAAATGTTAAGAATAAATGATTTATGTGCAGATGGATCTAAAATGAAAATAATGAGAGGAGCAGGACTTTATAATTAATCAGACTTAGGTTAGACCACTTTGTTGCCTATAGGTCATGCAAAGTTTAGCAAATCATTTAACATCTGAAAATCAGTGAGGTAAAATAGTCTTAGAAGAATTTAATCAAATGGAATATCCATGAAGTGCCATTGGTTGGGTCTCCTTTTGTTTATAGTAATTTCTTTCCAAAGAACTTCATTTCTTTTGCTACTTGTGTAAAGAAAAGCTTTGCTGAAGTTACTTCAGCATTTCAGCCTTGGCCATATTCCACAGGAAGGTTCCCAGGAGAACCTAATTCCTCAAATCAGGAAACAGTCCCTAACGCCGCGCAGTCTAATAGCTGATTCTCTCGACATTTCTTGTTGTTCGTTAGAGGGCACTGAAATGACATACCGGTTACCTGGATCGAATGGAATGTCACCAGAAGACCTTAAGAGCCACAGGGAAGCTTAAGGTTCAGAGTCCCACGATAACTGTGTATTTAGAAAACATGCTTCAAAACCATTTTCTGGGGACCAAAAAGAAAAATTCTGGCCTAATACTAATGCTGAGCTCTGACCTTGCTCCACCGTGTGCCTGGTTCACATTGTTTACGTCCTGGTGCACAACAGGCCAGGCAGCTTTCACGTCCCGGCAGCTGCTGGCTGAGTTTATAAAAAAGGCTGGGGGAAGTTCTTGTGGGATGGTGCTCTTCTCCCTGAATGGACCTTTCTCTTCTGTATTCTCTCTGGCTCTACAGGGCAGCTGGACACAGTGGACCTGAACAAGCTAAATGAGATTGAAGGAACCTTGAGCAAAGCCAAAGATGAAATGAAGGTCAGTGATCTTGATAGGAAAGTGTCAGACCTGGAGAACGAAGCCAAAAAGCAGGAGGCTGCCATCATGGACTATAACCGAGATATCGAGGAGATCATGAAGGACATTCGCAACCTGGAGGACATCAAGAAGACCTTACCATCCGGCTGCTTCAACACCCCATCCATTGAGAAGCCTTAGCCTTGGGAGGCGGGAAGGCAGCATCCCCTGACAGGGGGGCACTTGTGAGGCCACACAGTGCCTTGACACAAAGGTGACATTTTTCAGACCCCCACTTCTCTGCTGCTCTCCATCACTGTCCTTTCAAAGCAGGAAAAGTCACAGTCTAAAGAGAAGCAAGTTACACATCCTGAACCAGGAACAAAGGCTTTGATCTATAATAAAGTCTCTCTTCCACTCATGTCGCTACCTTCCCCACACTTTCCCTTCCGATTTGTGCGAGGATATGGCATCCCGTGGTGGCATAAACACTTCATGTGAACCCGCGTGTGCCAGGGCAGGGCAGAGCAGCCTGCTCCTCTTGCACCAACACCAGCAGAACCTCCTCAGTCTCAGTACCCTTGTTTCTATGAAGGAAAAGTCTGGCTCTAATGATAGCATTGCGATGGCCAATATATCCAGCCCATGGACAAAGAAAATGCATCTGCATCTTCTGCCCTTCTCCTTTTAAGCAAAAAGAAATAAACTTCCAGTGCCAAAGGTATCAGTCATTAGAATGTCAGTGGCCACCCATTAGTCGTGCCCACTGTTGTGAGTATAGGACACCAAGCCATCCACAGGTAAGACGCAGTTATTTATGAGAGTCTGCAGGAGAAGCTGGCAGAAGTCGACTGAAGATCTTCTCATATATTAATAATTGACTAGGAAGATGAATTTTTTTCAGATCTTTGGGCAGCTGACAATTTTAATCTGCACAGGAAGCTTACACTCACCACTAGACTAGTAGACGTCTTTTACTGTTCTGATAAATGGAAGTTCCACAGAAGAAGCAACAGGGATATGATAACCACTAGAGTTTTTTCCACGGCAAACTAATTCTTAGATTTTTTTTTTTTTTTTTTTGAGTATGTTAGTCTTGGAACTAGTATGGAAATATCTGTGAGAGAACAGTTGTCCCCTAAGATCTGGACAAAGACACATACTGTCCCAGGCTTTGCTAACAAAGGGATCAAACGAATGGAAGTTGCAGTGTCAGGATCTCACATAAGGTTTTTTCTCTTCTGTTGGAGAGACAGAAACGTTTGACCCTCAGCTCCAGTTTTCTTCTGATGTTTCCGTCTTCTGGAATTCCTCAAACACTTTGCTGTCTGCCAAGTCCTGGTGGCAAATGCTTGTGCACTCAGTGTTCCACACAGCTGCCAACACCATCCAGTCCCTCACTTCGTGACTCAGTCCACCCAGCCCTTCCCTCCACTCAGACGGGAAGAACCTTGTGTGGAGTTTCCTAGTGAGCTTCTCAGCCTTTATTCCTCAGCTCTGTGGTTGCCTCGGAAGACCACAGTGTGACAGGTGCCTGCCACACACACCTCTTCCTCCTACCAGCCTGCCTTTGAGATTCATATATAGCCTTTAACACTATGCAACTTTGTACTTTGTGTAGCGGGGGAAAGAAACTATTATTATCTGACACACTGGTGCTATTAATTATTTCAAATTTATATTTTTGTGTGAATGGTTTTTTTGTTTGTTTATCATGATTATAGAGTAAGGAATTTATGTAAATATACTTGGTCCTATTTCTAGAATGGCACTGTCTGTTCACTTTGCTGATTTCCCCTCTTCACTGGCGCAGTATAACTACACCTTCCTGTCCACCTAGAATTCTCTGGCTCGCCTCAGTTCCACAGTCCTTTGCCCCCTGCCTAGTGTTCACAGCGAGTCCGTTGTCTAACATGAGGGTCAGCCTGCTTTCCACAGCCCGGCTCAGGACGTCCTCCACTGCAGTCCTGGGGATCCTAAGCCACAGCCCCCTGTTGTTTATGCCGCCTGTGCCAGAGCAGGAATGCCAGCTTGACCCAGTACAGCATGATCGGGAGTTTGCCAAGGGGCTGTTTGACACCGCAGTGGCTCTGGCCAGGAACGAGCTGGAAGTACCCTTTCTGGGAATTCTTTGAGCCAATTTCATGAGGGAGTGTGGCCTGGCTTAGCTAGCACTTTCAGGGTTTCAGGAACAGTGCTGCTGGTGGGGGCGGGGAGAGGTGGTGTGCACTGTCTGGGTAGTCCTGGCTGCACCACAGCCCACACCAAGTTTTGACCTGGCACACCATTTCCACTCTCGTTCCCCTCGCGCCTCACACCGTGACGGGAGGCATGGCTCTTTCTTGCCAAACTTTTACATCAGTGTTTCCAGGCTAGGCCCTCATTTTAAGTGGCCATATCCTAACATGCATTTTGGTTCCAGCCAAAGGAAAATGATTAAAAATAGACAGGTAGAGATGTTGGAGTCAGAGTGACTCCAGCGAGTCTTAGGCCCTGGGAGGCTTTTTTGTTTGGATTGTTTTTTTTTTTTTTCCTCCTCCACCTATTTTTTAACAGAATTTTATTTTTAAAATGAAAATTATTTACAAATGATGCCTTAACTACAGTCCTGCAATCTAGCCATTATTTTATTGTACAGTTCCAGTTATCTGTATTTTGTGTAATAAAATTGACAGAATGGCTGCTCCAGAATGCTGGGTGTCAGAGGGGATAGACACTGTTACGTTTCCCTGGAGTTTTTCCTTTTGATTCCAACTATGGCCCTTATATCTGTGCCTTCACTCTAGCTGTTTGCCTTAACTTCTACCGTCTCCCTCTCCAGGGTGTTTACTAAAATGCAACACTTGGCATTTTTGTTTTAAAAAAACAAACAAACAGTATTTTATTTATAATAAAATCTGAATATTTGTAACCCTTTATATTTGGTGTGGCCTGAGTATGGGATTGGGGACGTAAGGCATTTGTTCAAAAAGTAATGATGAATAGGTACTTGTAATGTCTTTGTCATTTTTTTCTTAAGAATAATGTATGATTTTTAAAGCATCCTCTAATTGGGATTCTTTGATGTAAGGAGAAGTTAAAAAACCTTCTATAAAGAGCTACACAGTAACTGTTTCAGGCTTTGCAGGTCATTCTTAGTTACAGCTACTCTGCTCATGTAGCACAAAAGCAGCGGTTGGGCCTTATATAAACACAGAAGCAAAGACATCTGACCGTGTTTCAGTAAAAATCTGCAAAACAAGCCTTGAAGCTGGAGTGCACTGGACCCCTGATGTGGGCCGAATGCTGTACTTGACCAATAACAAGAACTATTTTTAAGTGATTTGGGCTTGTTGAATTAGAAACACACAAAAAGTCAGCCTTCTATACGTCATCATGCACATATTCAGCTAAAAGTGATTCCTTCAGATGTGAAACACTCTTAAAACCTCTGGATAGAATCAAAGGAGAAAGTAAGGAATGGGCTGCAAACGAAGTCAGATCAACTCAGTACTCCCCATCCAGCTGAGACCAGGTGAGGGGTTTCAGAGCCCTCCAGGTGACAAGGACATGCCTTTTCTCATGGGTGCCAGCTTAGGTCCCTGTGAATTCCTCAGTCTTTTAAGTGCTGTTAATTATAAAAAATATAAAGAAGGATCTGAATCCTTCTCATTGGACTTCCTTGGAAAAAGCTTTAGAGGGCACTAGCTACCAGCTTTCTTAGCCTAATCTGAGCCCATACCTGAGTGGTCCTCCGACCCATCCTATCTGTAGGGTCCAGTTGAGATGCAAATATAAATAAACCATTTATAGTGTTCTGTGTCCAGGCCATGAGTAGGAGTTTTTAAAGTTCTTCCTATTTCACCTACCATTTTAGAGTGGACGTTCTCAAAAGCTGCTGCCAATGTAACCTGATTTGCCATTTCCCCAGATGTTTACCCCTTGAATAAGCATTCAAACCGCTTGATTAATCTGAACTACTAACTTCACTTCCCTTAGCCTCAAAGTGGAATGCCCTGGCACCCCGGAAGACCATGCGGAGAGCAAAGCAGAGGCCCAAGGAACAATCAATCCCTCCTGTCTCACAGTTTAGGAAGCAGAAATGAGAGGTTAAAAATAGATAGTTGGGGCCAGGGATTTAGCTCAGTGGTTCCAGCGCCTGTCTTGCAAGCGCAAGGACCCGGGTTCAATCCCTGGTTAACCCCATACCATACTGGGTGTGGAGACTCACCCCAGCAGCAACCAGTACCACATACCACAGTGCTGGGCGTGGTGGCTCACGCCTGCAATCCCAGCACTCGGGAGGCAGAGGCAGGAGGATTGCTGTGATGTGAGTTGGAGGCTGAGCTCAGGGCCAGCCTCAACCACAAAGCGAGACCCTGTCTCCAAAAACCTAAAAAATAGCAGATAGTTGTCTCTGTTCACTCTAGGCAGGTTTAAATGAAGTAAATATTAAAGGATAGAGTGAAAAATAGTTACTTTCTGGTAAGTAGTTGATCTCTCCATAAAAGCCCAAAAGTTTGATTTGGTATTGAGACAAACTTAGGAAGCGTCTTGTGGCCTGGGGCTGGGCTCAGTGATGGTACCTTGAGGTCCTGGGTTTGACTTCGAGCATGAAAACAAAAACAAACACTTCCTTGTCTTTGTTTTCTTAACTTTTCTGCCTAGAATGTGCTTTGTTTCCCCAGAGCAGTGCGACCTAAAGTGACACTGGTGTCCAGTGGGAGTGTAGCTGCTTGCTTTGCCTTGCCCTGGCTTCTGGCCTGGCCCTTGGGCACATCTTCAGGTATACACGCATTGATCTTTCCTGGCACATCCCTCCCACCCCCAGAGTTAGGGTCTGTATTACTCCAGAGCGTGTCCTCAAGGCTGCGTCCTCAAGGACATGTGTCCTCAAGGAACACACTGTAGTCACCTCCTTGACAAGAAGGTACTAGGCCTTTCTCCCATACCTGCTTGTTTTGTTGGTGCTGACGAGGGTTCTGGACACTTGTCGAAGCACTCATTCACCTCCTTCCAACCACCGTTCTGTTCCAGAAACTCCCACCTGGGCCCTGGTTGCCCTCTGGTTTGCAGGACAATAACCAAAACCTTTGTCTTAAACGTAAAATGAACAGCGTGCACCACACACCCTACTGTGTAGTCTGCAACCAGCTAGTACAATCTAGTCTACAGGGCTGTTCTAGCTCCTGGCTTCACTCTGAACACTTCTAAAACCGGACATTTGTATCTGCAGGTTGTACCTTCAGCTGTAGCCCAGTCCACATTTATCCCCGTTCCTTAAGTCTTGGGAACGACTTCAGTAAATTTCAACTCAGGCCGGAGGATTACAAATCCTTGCTCAGTCTGGGCAGTTTAGCTACGTAATCAGAACTTATTACGTCTCAAAGAACTTATTACTCAGAACTTACTAAGTCTCAAAAAACAGTTGAGGGGTCTGGGGAGTTAGCTCAGTGGTTCCGGCGCCTGTCTTGCAAGTACAAGGGCCCAGGTTCAATCCCCCGTAACCACATACAATACTGGGCGTGGAGACTCATGCCCAGCAGCAACCAGTACCACATACTACAGTGCCGGGCATGGTGGCTCACACCTGTAATCCCAGCACTCGGGAGGCAGAGGCAGGAGGATTGCTGTGATGTGAGTTGGAGGCTGAGCTCAGGGCCAGCCTGAACTACAAAGTGAGACCCTGTCTCAATAAATAAATAAACAAACAGTTGAGGGATGTAGCTCAATGTGAACCCTGGAATCAGTCAGTCCACCAATACTGGGGGAAAAAAACCAAAGGGGTTGGGGGAGGAGCACTAACTATTCCATCACGGTTTGCACAGGTAAATCTGAGTGAATTGAACTGTCACACCTTTAGGACCACCTCCTTATCCTCCCATAATGCTTTTACACCATGGATAGAAACAAAACAGTTCCCCTTGAACCTCAGGCCACTGCTTTCATGGCTCATTCTACCATGTCTGCGCTCATACCCAAATCCTGTTATCACTGAGCGACTGAAAGCAACCGTCAAATTTGTTGTGTCTTAATTTTGTTAGTGTCAAAAATCTTCAAGCAGTTTTTGGATATTCAGTGCCTGGGATGTAAGAGTTCCAATTTCCCACAGCTGACCTCGGCCACTTTTTCCATGGACAGCGCCCCACCCCACCCACGTGGCCTCTGAGTGCCACGTAAGCACCAGCTCAGTCCTGAGCAGAGCCGTCTGGGAGATGCGCTGGCCCAGAGTGGATTACAGGCTTCTGGGCTGCTGAGCCAGCGTGCAAGGTATAGGCTTGGGAGGCGCAGCTATGCTTTCCATGATTACCTGTTCAGCACGGGCAGAGCTGTGTCATAGCTTGCTGCCTTTCGCCCTCGGACAGTGCTCTGTGCTGTCTCGCTGGGCTGGGCTGAGCCGGCACAGAGGAGGAGCAACTTGAGGAGGAGCAGCTGGATCTCCCAGGCGCGGCCGAACTTAACGTGCTGTGGGCCTCGGGAGGGCTGGGCACTGTGAAGATAGCGCCATGTTTTTAAAAGCGCCTTCGGGGTGGCTTTCCTTCAAGTGTGCCTTGTTTGAGCTGAGTCTAACGAAAGTTAGGCTTTCCGGCAGCATTCTCCTTTTACCAGCTGTCCTCTCTTTGCCTCGACTTGGTCCATTTTGTAAAAAATATTAGACATATGTAAATTTCCTAGGTTGCCTGAAACTCTTCCTTGGAGAGAGCAAGGCAGAATCGCTAGTGACAGAATTACTGCTGGAACCTGAGCCTCAGGAGATTCACTCGCGCCCCCCCTCGCTGATCCCAGCACCCCACCCTCTGCTCCCTTGCTGAGGCTCAGGGACGAGGTTTACCGCCAGTTTACAGGGAATTCTGCCTACTGAGGCACTCACCTGAACTGTGACTCCACTGCAGTGCTTTTGCACTGTTTTCCTTCTAGTCTTTTTTGCTTTTATTTAATCACGTACACCTGTTTTGAGAATTTTGTTTTTTTAAGTTCCATTTGCCATAGCATTTTTGGAATGAGATTGTTTTGTATGCAAGGCTTTTTCTTAGCGAACTCTTTGTTTTGACCTAATTTTGGGCTTACAGAAGAGTTATAAAGATAGGTGAAAAAAGGGAGTTTTCATGTACCCTACACCCCACTTCCCTAACACTGATATCTGGCAAAAATGGTGGTACATTGATCTACACTGAAAAATCAACACGGAGCAAGAGCATTCGTTAACAATCTTCTGCCTACATTTGGAGTGCTTTGTTTTGAGACAGGGTTTCACTATGTAGTTCACTCTGGCCCTGAACTTACAATGTAGCCTGGGCTGGCCTGGAACTCACAGCCATCCTTTGGCTTCAGCCTCCTGAGTGCTGGGATTTACAGGTGTGTGCCACCACATCTGGCTTGCCTACTTTTGTTTTTTGTTTTCAGTTTTTTGAGACAAGATCTTGCTACATAGTTCAAGCTGGCCCTGAACTCATTATGTAGCCCAGGCTAGCCTTGAACTCACAGCAGTCCTCCTGCCTCGGACTCCCCAGTGCTGAGATTACAGGTGTGAGCCACCACACCTGGCCCAAACTTGCTTACTCTTAAATCTTTCTTTTCAAAGACACATTTTTGAAAATTGGATTTTATAACAGAAAATTAGTATATTAAACATTAATTCCTAAGTTATGGGGATATAAGAGTATGGAAACCAAAATTACTGATTTTATTTTCATAATAGGCTCAAGATTTCCCAGTATGTATAACTTATTTACTTAATTGCAGATAATGCCATTGCATAACTTACTAAAATATTCTTGTTTCAAAAGGATGCGTAAAGATACTCATCTTGATAAATGTCATTAATAATGTGCATAATTTTAAATATTCACTAGACAGAAAATTTATTTAGAGCGTTTTAAATTTTTATTATGAAATTTCAGAAAAACAGAAAATGAAACCAAAAAAATCCCCAGATTTATTTTGTCCAGATTCCCCATATGCTAATTTTTTTCCAGTGCTGGGCATTGAATTTAGGACGTTGTGCTTTTGAGGAAATGTTAAAATTTTGGCATTTGGGGCTGGGGACTTAGCTCAGTGGTTCCGGCGCCTGTCTTGCAAGCGCAAGGGCCTGGGTTCGATTCCCGGGTAACCACATATAATACTGGGTGTGGAGACTCACGCCCAGCAGCAATCAGTACCACATACCACAGTGCTGGGCGTGGTGGCTCACGCCTATAATCCCAGCACTTGGGAGGCAGAGGCAGGAGGATTGCTGTGATGTGAGTTTGAGGCTGAGCTCAGAGCCAGCCTGAACTACAAAGTGAGACCCTGTCTCAAAAAACCTAAAAATAAATAAATAAATAAATTGGCATTTGTTTCATTTCTTTCTCTCTTGTTTTTGATATAGGGAACCTAGTAATCCCTCAAAATCCCAAATAAGCAAAAATAATTCAAATAAGAGAAATGCTGTAACTCCTAAACTGCTAGATATCCAGACCATGAGTTCATGTTCTCTAAAATCCAGGAATGAGTTCTAGGAACAATGGAGGTTAAGCATAGGAAAAATTTATTAAGAGAAACATGTTAGAGTCACCACCCTACAAATGGGCCCCTAAACTGTGCCAGATCCAAGATGGCCTCCTTTCTCTCATGCAAAGAGCAGCCTGTCAGTAAGCTCCCTAACCTGCCACCCAGTCCAAGCCAATCCCCATCTCCATAATGCTCTCCCAGCCCTCAGTTCCCCAAATGAACCTCACTCCACTTCCCAGTGTCCTCTTATTATAGGTATAAAAGCTGGTTAGACCTATGGCAGGCAGATAGACAGGGCAGGCCCTTGGAAAACTCACAAGGGAGACTGTTAACAAAGAACAAGGACATCAGCAGAACTCCCACATAACAGTGACTGATAAGGTCTTATTCTCTTGAATAACTAAGTCATGGAGAATCAAGATCTAGATCCACCCCCTCCCCAGGAATGTAGTAATTGTAAATTCCCTGGGGCAAAGGGCCAGGAATTTGGCCCACCTGGGATCAAAAAGACCCTATACTACTTGATTTCTCATTGGACTCCATTTTTTTTTTGAATAATTAACTAATTTATTACAGATCTCAAATAAGTTTAGAACATTTGGAAAGTCACTTGAATCTATTTTCACATAGACTTAGATATGATAGCCTGGTTTCAATCACAATTTACTGCATTTCACATCAACTGTATAAATGGATGAACATTATTTAATAACATGCTTTGTGAGCAATATGACTGCCTATAAAAAAATGACAACAAATAATACTACAAAAAGAGTCTTGGGTGCTCGTTTTGGTAGCACATACACTGAATCTGGAAAGAAAAACAATTTGGGGTTGAGAAAGAGCCTGGATCTGACTCTATACACACACTCCTTGTATTGCTAGATAAATATTTCATCTCTTTTCAGCCTGCTCTATAAAAGAGAAGGTTTTACAGGTATAATTTTTAGTCCCACAAATGGTTTGTTCTAATCTACATAAATATAAACTGAGCTAAATCCTGGGCCCTAGAGAACACGAACTCATGTTGTAAGTGGGGAGCTTAATCTGATGAAACAATAATTATAATACAGACATAACTTATTTGCTTAAAATCTTGAAACAATACATTATAATTTTATATTTTTCAGTCTTTTTTTTAATCTTTATTGGTACATTGCATACATGCATCATGATTGCACTCCATAATGGGGATTTGTACCAGTATAAGACACAACTTAATTCTCATTTTTTCCCATAGCCCTATCCACCCTACCGCCCCCCCATATACATAAAATTTGTTTCCTTATTTTTTATTATAATCTCATTATTTTTCCCCCTTCACCCTATTTTACTTTGAGCATTTTCTTCATTGGACTCCATTTAATCAAGATTGCTTAAACAACTGTACTTGTAATTCCACTGGTTTTCCCATTTCTCTTAAATCTTATTGGAAGCCCCCACTTTCGCCCCCATTGGTTAACTGTTAATTTGTCCACCTCCTTGACTCTTATTGGAAGCCCCCACCTTAAACCTGCGTCACCTCACAGCTTTGTTCCATAAACACCCTCTGAAAAGTGAGGTGGGTGGGTCACCCACCTTTCTGGTTTACTCCTTCTGTCTCTCTTGGGCAGAAGCTTTCTTTCTCAATAAAATTTTCCTACTCAAATATCCATCCTTCATTCCTAAAATTTATTCTTCAATTTTAGAGAACATGAACTTGTGGGTTTTGGGGGGTTTTTTTGAGACAGGGTCTCATTTTGTAGTTCAGGCTGGCCCTGAGCTCAGCCTCAAACTCACTTCACAGCAGTCCTCCTGCCTCTGCCTCCCCAGTGCTGGGATTACAGGGTGAGCCACCACGCCTGGCTCTGTAGTATATGGTAGTGACTGCTGCTGGGCGTGAGTCTCCACACCCAGCATTGCTGTGTGTGGTTACCTAGAATCGAACCCAGGCCCTTGTGCTTCCAAGATGCGCCGGAAACACTGAGCTAAATCCTGGGCCCTAGAGAACACGAACTCATGTTGTAAGTGGGGAGCTAGGCCTTGCTCTCCCGTGTCACTCGCTCACTCTTCCTATTGTTCAAGGCCGTAGTACAGCAGGCAGCTTTCACCTCCATTAAAGTCTTGGAACAGGTATTCCTACTTTGGTTCATTTTGCTTTCAAAATATAGCTTCTATTTAAGAGAGACAGAAGGGGGTCCAAAAAGTGGATTGCCTGACCATCTTGCTTTCAGAGGCATTTTAGTGAGCAAAGCCATGGTGTGAGGCAGGGTTCAAGGTGAGACAAAACTGTAAGACCCAATGGAAAGTTATGAGGTGGGACAAAACCACTATCAACCAATGAGTTTACTAGTACAACTTTTTGTTTTGTTTTGTTTTTGAGACAGGGTCTCATTTTGTAGTTCAGGCTGGCCCTGAGCTCAGCTTTTAACTCAAAGCAATCCTTCTACCAGCCCGGCATTGTTGTATGTGGTTACCGGGGATTGAACCCGGGCCTTTGCACTTGCAAGACAAGCACTGGAACCACTCAGCTAAATCCCTGGGCCCTACAAATACCATTCTAATGATTAAATGATAATCAAATGGGGAAATAAGTTCAGTACAAGGAATTTCCAGAAGGGAAATGGGTTAGATTGATGTCCCTTTAGAATATCAATCACTGCTAACCAGTGAGTGAGCCTCAGTTATTTCTCTATGCTGAGGGCCCAGCTTTGTCTAACTGCTTTATAATAATTTTTAACTAATTTAGCTATCTGCAACACTTTCACTCTCTCATGCTCTGAATAAGAGATGGGGGAGCGAGAGAAATGGAAGAAGTAATAAAGACCAGGACTGTTTTAAGTTGCAGAACCAATGTCCACTTGCCATACATATTTTAACTATATTCCCTAAAGACAGAGAACTTTCTTACGTTACCCCGTATATCTTTTTTTTAGGTTTTTTTGAGACAGGGTCTCGCTTTGTGGTTCAGGCTGGCCCTGAGCTCAGCCTCAAACTCACATCACAGCAATCCTCCTGCCTCTGCCTCCCGAGTGCTGGGATTATAGGCGTGAGCCACCACGCCCGGCACTGTGGTATGTGGTACTGGTTGCTGCTGGGTGTGAGTCTCCACACCCAGTATTGTTATGTGGTGACCGGGGAATCGAACCCGGGCCCTTGCGCTTGCAAGACAGGCGCCGGAACCACTGAGCTAACTCCCCAGCCCTACCCCGTATATCTTTTAAGATAAAAAATTTTGATTAGTGCAAACTTATTTGCAGCCATTAGTAAGATTTTACTATTTGTGACAGGAGGACCAATGTACCTCTCCCCCAAGATGTCCATGTTTTAATCCCTCAAATTTCTGAATATTATATGGCAAAGTTAGATTTAGGCTACTGGTGTAAGGTTTAAAATCCAGGACAGACCCCAACTACGACAGAAAAAGTAGTAGGCCTAAGTTTCTATTTCCTTAAGTTTCTATTTCTCCTAAAGCCCTCCTATTCCCAGAAACAGGTGACAAAACAGATAGGGGCCTCCCAGAAATCCCAACTATGAGGAAGTAAGAACCACAGGCAGTGTAAAAAGTCACCCACCAATGAATTTAAAGATCGGCTTGCTGAGCCAATAAAATAGAGACACCTTGCTTAAGCTAGAAACGCGGGTATAAAAATTGTAAAAATTTGTGACTCAGGGCCGTTTCTCTCCTGCGTGTCAGGACGGTCCCAGCGCTGGTACTCGAATAAACCTCTTGCTGTTGCATCGATATTCTGACCGCGTGTCTCTCTGGGGTGCGTCTCCTGGAGGGGCTCCGTGGGAGCCTAACACTGGTATTATCAAATTGTAATCAATGGATCTAAAAGTAGGGGGCTTATTTTAGATTATCTGAGTGGGCCCAATGTAATGTCAGAGATTCTTGGTCAGAGTCAACATGAGGTGTCTGCCCATCTCTGCTGGCCAGGTGAGGAAGAGATACATTACCGGAGGTGGATGGAGTCGGGGATGGCGCCCAGGCCGGCGGTCCCGGCACTCTGGGAGACTGAACGGATCCGCGAACTCAGTTATCTGTCACCTCTGTGTAGTTAGGTATTTGTCTGAAGCCAGGAGAAAGCAGGTCCGTTGCTGCCTTCAGGCAGATCACCAATTCAAGTCCTGCTCGAGCAATTTAGCAAGACCTTGTTTCTGAATAAAAACAGCTGGGCTTGTAGCTCAATATGATGGCCTCAAGTTCAGTCCCCAGCTCTGGGGGACAGGTGAGGAAACTAAAAAAGCCAAGAATGGATTTTTCCTAAGCTTCCAGAAAGATCATGGCACTGGTTACTCCTTGATGTTAGCACAGGGAAGCTCCTATCATACTTTTAACTTTTATATCCATAAGATAATAAATTTGTGTCCTTATAAATTACCAGTTGCTGGGTAATTTGTTATGGCTGCCCTAGAAAATGAATGTACTGTTTGTCTCCTTTGTAGCAAACAAAATCCCAGATTGTATGTTGTGTTCAGCTGTCAGGGCTTCTTTGTTCCCTTTAATCTGGACTATCTCCTGGATTTTGCTGATATTTTACCATAATAAAGGAAGTATTTTGAAGAACATTCTTCAGTTTTGTCTGATGTCTTTCCTTATTGGATTCAGATTACACAAGTTCAGCAGGGAGATCATAGAAATGATGCTGAATTTTAAAAAGTAATACATCAAGAAAACCATGCTGAGATTTCATCTCACTCCACAAAGAATGGCTGCTGTCTCAGAATTAACCAGCAACAAACGTTGGTGAGGTTGTGGAGAAAAAGGAACACTTTTCCAATGTTGGTAGGAGTGTAGACCCGTACAACCTCTGTGGAAATCAGTGAGGAGATTCCTCAAAAAGTTAGGATTGGAGGTCCCATTTGACCCAGCCATTGCTCTGCTAGGTATATACACAAAGGAATTAAAAGATTCATATCACAGTGACATATGTGCACCCATGTTTATAACAGCTCAGTTTGTGATTGCTACATCTTGGAAACAACCAAAATGTCCAACTGGAGACTGGATAAAGAAGATGTGCTTCTTTTATAGAATGGAGTATTATTCTGCCATTAAAAATGATAAAATTGAGTCATTCATACTCAAATGAATGTACCTTTGACACAGGAGAGCAAGGCCTGGCTCCTCACTTAAAATGCGAGCTTGTATTCTATCAAATCGAAGAATGAATTTTAGAACGACTGAAGGAGATCTGAGTAGGAAAATTTTATTGAGAGAAAGCTTCTGCCTCAGAGAGACAAGAGGGGGAACCCAGAAAGGTGGGTAACCCACTCACCTCACTTTTCAGAGGGCTTTTATGGAACAAAGCCATGAGATGAGGTGGGTTTAAGGTGGGGGCTTCCAATAAGATTCAAAAGAAATGGGCGAATCATGGAATTGTAACAAGTACAATTGTTTAAGCAATCTTGATCAAATGGGGTCCAATAAGAAATTAAGTCATATAGGGTCTTTCCCCCATCAGGAGGCTCTTCCAGATGGGCCAGATTCCTAGCCCTTTGTCTCAGCAAATTCACAATTACTACATTCCTGGGAAGGCAGGAGGTGAGTCTAGACCTTGACTCCCCACTGACTTAGTTATTCAGGAGAATGAGGCCTTAATGGTCACTGTTTTGCAGGATTTCCTGTAACAGTCTCCTTTCTCGGAGAGTTTTCTCCAAGGGCCTGCCCTGTCTGTCTGCCTGCCATATTTCTTTTTTTTTTTAGGTTTTTTTAGGTTTTTTGAGACAGGGTCTCGCTTTGTGGTTCAGCCTCCAACTCACATCACAATCCTCCTGCCTCTGCCTCCCGAGTGCTGGGATGACAGGCGTGAGCCACCACGCCCGGCACTGTGGTATGTGGTACTGGTTGCTGCTGGGTGTGAGTCTCCACACCCAGTATTGTTATGTGGTTACCGGGAAATTGAACCCAGGTCCTTGCGCTTGCAAGACAGGCACCAGAACCACTGAGCTAACTCCCCGGCCCATGCCTGCTATATTTCTAACTAGCTTTTCTACCTATAATACCTTGAGGATATTCTCATAAGTGAAATAAATAGGGTCGGGGAGTTAGCTCAGTGGTTCTGGCACCTGTGAGCAAGGGCCAGCCTGAACCACAAAGCAAGACCCTGTCTCAAAAAACCTAAAAAAAAAAAAAAGTGAAATAAATAGGTTACAGATGTCTAAATATCATATCTCTTCTCTGGTAAGAGAAAATGAAGATGTAAGTGAGTTCTAGTATATATAGTTGATATTGTGCAATAGGAAATATTTAAAAGGAAAGGGTGTAAGGGTAAATAATGAGGGGAAAATGAATATAATAGTAAGAAAGAAAAAAGGAAACAGCTTATGTATATAAGGGGTAAGCATTGCAGGGTAGGAGGGAAGGGGAAAAAATGAGAATCAAGTCATGTCATATTCTGGTACAAACTCTCAATGTTGAATGAGATGCTGATGTGTATTCATAATGTACCAATAAAGATTTAAATTTAAAAAAAATACATCAAACCAGCAGCCACATGAGTCATTACCAGCCATGTTTTAGTGATATTTTTCAGAGTAAATTCCTCCAGCTCTCTCTCTCATGAAGTTACTCTGTTATGCTTTGTAAGTATCTTGTGAGGAGACATTGTTACTTCTCATATTTTTGCTCACTAGTTTTAGTATTGATGGCTGCCAACTGAAGATTTTCTAATTCATCATCATCATTTTTTCTATATTATTTGGTATTGTAAGGAAGAACATTTCCTTCTTGCCTGTTTATTTACTTACATAGTTAATTATATTATTTGAGGCTCATGGAGTCCTATTTTATTTAATGTATTATGGTGTATTGATATTTGTTTTGTTTCTTTTTTAAAAAACTGATTTTGTTGGGATATTTGTTTTGTTTCCTAATTGTCCTCACTCAGTCCACTGGAGTATCAAAGCTGGACCCCGTGATCTTTCAACAGCTCTCCTTCCTTCTTTGAGTGTTGTCTTACTTTGACACATGGAGACATTTTGGGCCAATCTGAGTTTGCCATGCTCAAATCGTGGAGCCAGTTATTTGTATAAAGAACAGAATTAAGTCTTCTTCATTCTCAAAAATGTAAACAGCCAAGAAGTAACAGAAAAATAGATGAATACAAAAGCTCTCAATAGAGGGGCTGTGAAGGTCCAGTAGGGTCCTGGCTTTTAGGGGATATGCCCTGTTCCTGCATCAAGGATGACTGTCTTTTTTTTTTTTTTTTTTTTAGGTTTTTGGAGACAGGGTCTCGCTTTGTGGTTCAGGCTGGCCCTGAGCTCAGCCTCAAACTCACATCACAATCCTCCTGCCTCTGCCTCCCGAGTGCTGGGATTACAGGCGTGAGCCACCACGCCCGGCACTGTGGTATGTGGTACTGGTTGCTGCTGGGTGTGGGTCTCCACACC
>PVIR01028625.1:0-21790 GCA_004026965.1 Petromus typicus | reverse complement strand
TCTGCCTCCCAAGAGCTAGGATTACAGGTGTGAGCCACCATGCCAGGCACTGTGGAATGTGGCACTGATTGCTAGTGTGATTACCAAGGATCAAACCTGGGACTCTGCACTTGCAAAGCAGGTGATGGAACCACTGAGCTAAATCTCCCCAGCCTAATGCCATTTTAATCTTGAGCAACATAGATTTTAGAAAGATATTTTTAAGACTAAGGTTTTCCAGTACTATTGCTTCCTACTTGTATAATAAATCTATTTCTAACTCGCTAGATGCAAATAATATTTATGTATCAAATCAAGATTAAATTACACTAAAAGGAAGAATACACTGTCGGAAATTCTATAGTTCTAAGTAAAATTTTTTAGAAACATCTAACTAGCTAATTTTAAAATCAAGTCTAAATTTTGTGGTATCATGTAGATATGTGAAATCTAAATTCTCTCAGTAGGTTTTAGATATTAACAAAACTTTCAGTGATATTAGTGACTATTTACAGTAAAGCACCATTATTCTGCTTTACTTGTAAGAACAAAGTACAAAGCTAAAATACAGGAAGTAGCTAACTGACATGTATTAATAGAATTCATCTGGAGATTTCTCCTTCCAGCTATGATGGAGTAGATTAGAGATGAGCCAACACTACTGGAAAAAATAATTATAAAATATAAACTAAGTTTAAAAATAATGTTTGAAAATATTTGAAGACAAAGTAGTCAAGACCTAGGAGCCCAGTACACCTAGAAGAAGACGGCTGAATTGTAGGGAGCTTCACCATCTACGCTGGTTTCAGCTCTGGGTATTTCACACATCCCAAGCTGTACAGAGTCAGAGTACAAGAAGCCAAAGAAAAATTGCCTAGAGAGAGTATTTGATACTATGAGTATCTGAAACACATACTGTTGAGGAAATAGAAATTTCACTTCAGAGACTATCAAAGGGGAGGGCCCAATTCAAGCTTTTAGTGGGTACTTCAAAAGTCTAGAATAAAGAAATAACTGGAAAATATGCCCAGGCTTACAAACAAAAAGGCATGAGATGTAGTCTCCTTCATTACTTATTGGATTAAAGTGATCTTTCCCAAATCTTGATATACATAAAATACATGATCTTGGAAGGAGGATATTGTTAACTAGAGTGTCTACAATATATTCGGTATCTCATATTTAGTTAAAACATTATTTAGCACACTAGCAGATAAATTTAAATGAATGAAAATTTAGAAGAAAAAATAACATAAACAAGCCCCAGCATAGACATTATAATGATAGATTAATAAGTTTTTGAAGTAGACTATAAGATACAGAATTTCAAAGAAAATAAAATATATTCAAAAATTAAACAGGTTTTTTTATAGATATAAAAAGAAGATATTTTTAGTACAAAGAGATAATTCACCAGAAGATACAGGAAATTCTAACATCATACACTTACATTTCTTAATTTATGTAGTTCTCATATCCACAAGGAACAGTAATCAGTCTCTCAACATTATTACTCAAATTTCACTTTGTCCAATATATTTACTTAACTATGTAAAGTCCAAAATTCACTGATAGCGTAAAATCACCATATAATTAACAGATGTGAATCATGACCAGTGACCAATGACATCATTTCTCTCAGAGTCTGTCACTGATTGGTCACTGAGTGCTTCTTATTTGAACCCCAGCATAAAAATACGTAGTTGTCTTGTATCTTTGTTTCCAAATAATAAACCTACATGAAATTTTACAAAAATGGATAATGAAAAGAAGCATTGACCAACAAGGATGAAAATGTAGCAAAAGAAAAAAAAATTGTTATCCTATAAATGACACTTGATCAATGATAAATGGAACTGAAAAAAAAAAATGCTTCTACCATTCAAGAAACTCTAGACGCCAGCTACAGAAATTCAACAGAGATAAAGTTGTCAATAGGTGAAGTTTTGACAAGAAGGACGAAGACATTCCAGAGGAAGTGATATTAAAAAAAAAAAAGTGCAAGTTGGAGGAAAATGATGCTGGAAGTACAAAGGGTAAAACGTGGAATTTGATCTATACTTAACAAATATAATAATTTACCAAGGAATACAAAAACTGATTTATAACAGAAGTCCTAGAATGGAGGAAAAAAAATGCTTTTAATATGTACTACACTTTTCAAGGCCCAGGACAATGTACAGATAATGTGAGGAAATTTGAAGGGGTGGTGGATAAATATGACCTATTAGATGTACTATCTAATGATTGCATATCGCACACCCATTTCAAAAGTACACGTGATGCTCACCAGTACGGCCCATATGCTGATCCATAATTCAAAGTTAAATAAACTTCAAGGCTTAAAATACCACATGATGGATAGGGATGTGAGTAAAACTCATTGCTGAGAGCACTTGCTTAGCATGTATAAAGCACTGGAGACAAAAAAAAAAGATGAAACTAATGATATTGTGCAACAGAAAATATTTAAAAGGAAAGAGGATATAGAGGTAAATAATGAGGGGAAAAAGAATGTAATAGTAAAAAAAAAGTAAAGAAAGTTTATGTATACAGGAGTAGGGGGTGCAGGATGGGTGAAGGAAGGGGAAAATGAGAATTAATTCATGTCATATTCTGGTACAAATTCTCAGTGTTGAATGTGAGGATGATGTGTATTCATAATGTACCAATAAAGATTTGAATTTTAAAAAATGAAGCTAAGACCATAGGTGTCTTTGGTTAAATAAAGAGATTAGTGTAAAGTTAATAAAAATGACAAATATTGAACAAATATGAACCAATAAATAAACTGAAACTTAATAACAGCCCTAGAGAATAAACCTCCTGAACTTAGACATATTACAAAGAGATTAATGAAATGTTATTAATAACTTAGTAAGTTAATTATTTTAGAAATATAGACAAATTATTTGAAAAAACCTGATCCACGAATATTGGTCAAGTAAGAAACAGAGAACATATATTTGCTTTAAAATTTTAATTCATAATTAATTTTTCCCTCAGGTATAGTTTTAGAGTCATATATTGGTGAATACTTTAAAAATTAATAGCTTCACACAAAATATTCTAGAGAACTAGGGAGGAAAACTTATTTTATATAACTCTGATTATAGACCCTGATACAACAAAATAAAGAAAATTCAGAGGTAAGGAATGTAGATAAAGGAACAATTAACACGTTTTTAAAATAAAGTCTAGAATTATTTAAAAGGACTCTACATCGCTCCAAGTTTTCTTTGTTTCCAGGCATTTAAGTTTTGGTTAACATTTAAAAATCTATCAACAAAGCCAAGGTACTAAAAAAAAGGGAGGGGGATGATTATCTCAATAGATACAGAAAGGTATTTGATAAAAATTAATCTTTTTCTTCAGAAAACTATAAAATATTAATAAGAGACATTAAAGACTTAAATTAATAAAAAATATATTAAAAGGTTCTGTTTTTTAAAGAACAATTCTTCCAGAAAGACTTTAGAATTAACAAAACCCCAATCAAAATTACATTAGGTTTGTTCACATGGGAAAATTGATAAACTGATCCCAAAATTGATATAAAATTCAAAAGACTAAGAATAGCAATACAATCTGAAACAATATGAATGAATATTTCAGATTTGTATTAGAAGAAAGGAAGACATTAAAGTACAGATGGCTCAGAGAGAATTTATATTCTTTATAAATATTGCAGGTAAATTAAGAAGAAAAGGACATTCCAATAGAAAACTGAGCTAAAGAATGGACTGTGCCTTTCAAAAATGAACAAAAGAAAACAAACAAAAAAGATATACAAATAACCAATATACATGTAAAAGGTTTTGAATTTCATTAATAATACAATGCAGGTTGTACTGAGCCACAAAGCAATATCTTTACATAGAAAAAATTAAAATTTAAAATTATAAGTGTTTGGGGGCCGGGGAGTTAGCTCAGTGGTTCCGGTGCCTGTCTCGCAAGCGCAAGGACCCGGGTTCGATTCCCCGGTAACCACATAACAATACTGGGTGTGGAGACTCAACCCAGCAGCAACCAGTACCACATACCACAGTGCCGGGTGTGGTGGCTCATGCCTGTAATCCCAGCACTCGGGAGGCCGAGGCAGGAGGATTGTGATGTGAGTTTGAGGCTGAGCTCAGGGCCAGCCAGAACCACAAAGTGAGACCCTGTCTCCAAAAACCTAAAAAAAAAAAAAAATTATAAGTGTTTATGAAAATGTGAAGCAACTGAAACACTTAAGAGTCTTGGATGGGAGTATAAAGTAGTACAACAGCTGTGGAACATTGAGATTATCTACCGAAGTGGGCCTACCAATGATCCATCAATTCCAATTGAACTAACTGGTTCATTTACAGTCATTAAAAAGTACAGACATGTTTGTTGTGGTGCAATTTTTAATAACAAAAACCTGGATATAACGTAAATATCCAATACAGCAAGATAAATAAATAATCAAAGATCAGTATTAGACTACTTAAATGCAATGTGCTTCCATTTATTGGGATGTTGTGTTTTAAAAATGCAATGTTTAATATGATAGAATCAAACAGAGGGTATACATAGAGTAGTTTTTTAAGTTTAAAAATGCACAGTAATAAGAAATTTCCCGGCCAACCGTTCAAATGCACAATTTTACTCACATGCACACACTCTCCCCCTCCCATAACCTTCCCAAATAATTGTGTAAGCCACTTACTTCGAGCCAAACTTCATTCGCCTTTTCCAGACTACCTTCTAACTGCTCCCTCTCTTCACCCTGAGGCCTTTTTCCGCTGGTGATGCAGGGAAACCAGCCAGGAAAGGGGTGGTACTTGGGTAGATCTGGATGGTATGATGTGCAAATCTGAAATACAATTTCAACCAAAAATTAAGTGTGAAGTATGACAGGTAAGGACCACAACCCCTCCCCCAGTATAAAGGCAAAGATTTTCTGATTGTTTAAAGATTTTATTTCTTATAGTAAAACTTTGTTTCAATTTCTTTTTTTTTTTTTTTTTTAATGTTTTTTGAGACAGAGTCTCGCTTTGTGGTTCAGGCTGGCCCTGAGCTCAGCTTCAAACTCACATCACAGCAACCCTCCTGCCTCTGCCTCCCAAGTGCTGGAATTACAGGTGTGAGCCACTATGTCTGGCACTGTGGTTTGTGGTACTGGTTGCTGCTGGGCATGAGTCTCCACGCCTAGTATTGTTATGTGGTTACTGGGGATCGAACCTGGGTCCTTGCGCTTGCAAGACAGGCGCTGGAACCACTGAGCTATATCCCTGGCCCAAACTTTGTTTCAATTTTGAAGAATTTCTTAATGTTCTATTACTCTTGAGATATAATGTCAGTGCGTTTATTTTTATTATTTGTTTTTATTGTTGTTGTTGGCTGTGTTTGTCTTTTGTGTTGGATGGTTTTGTTCTTGTTGTTTTGACTTTGTAGTACTGGGGATTAAACCCTACCCTTCTCTATTCTTCTTTGTTTCTTTTACTTTGAAATATAATCTTGCTAACTTGCTAAATTTCCTGGGCTGGGTTTGAACGTGAGATCCACCTGACTCAATCTCTCAAAGTGCTGGAATTACTGGTGTGCACTACCTTATGCAGCAAAATGCCAGTGCGAAAAATCACACAGGAGAACTCAGTCCACCATCAGTTGGCCCAGAGTTCTTGCCCCAAGAATAATCTAGGCACATCTCCGGCAACTAGTCCATGGGTCAGCAGAGGAAATCATTCTTGGATGATGATTACAGTTCCTTGCCATGTAGCATCAACTGACCCCCCCAAGGGAGGCTACTGAGTAAGGAAGCCACTGAGCCTTGGGCTACTGAGTAAAGGAGCGAGGGAGGGAACACTCCAGAAAACTCTTCCATTGCAATTAGGGAAGACAGACGGGACAGACTGAAAGCCACTTCAGAGAGATGTCACTAATTCACCATCTCCCAACTTTACTGACTTCCTTCCATTGGAAGCCAGAACTCTACAAAGAAAGATGCCAGAACTGGGCTGAGCAAGCATAGTGGGAAGGGCTAGTTGCCTAATAATATCCATTTCTCTTTCCTTTCTTTTAACAAATTCCAACTTCATTCAAGGTTATCCAGTTCCATAAATGCTCATCTCCTCAGGGTTCCTACAACTAAGGCTGACAAAGTGCCCTGGATCTATCCAAAAAGATGCTGGAAGTCTACAGAGTTGAACTAGAAAGGTGCCATTTTCCGAGCACAAATGGAAAGACTAAGCTGACACACCCCAACTTCTCTCTGGTTTGCTCCTCTGTTCCTAATTGAAATGCCAAAGGCAGTAGCAGTGATGTTAGGGGAAAGGGGAAGAAAATTGCAGCCAACAATGGAAGTTCTACAGTCTGGAAGATGCCAGAGTCTTTGATGAGATCTGCAGCTATAACATCAACCTTGAGGAGTTGCTTGATATCTTCAGAGATAGATTCAGAAAACTGGAATCCAATGATTTCATCATAGTCTGGAGCACCTGGAGAGCTAACCCTCACATCTGTGAAAGGACTGCACTGCCTACTGCTACAATGAATGAGAATCTGCTTGGTAAAGGAAGTATCTGGAATGACTCACAAGCAAGATTACTTAGCCTTCTTAGTATAAAACTATAATACACAAATGTCAATAGTATCTCAGATTCCTCCATGGATCTCCTATATTTTGAGGTGAATACTCAGGGAAAATTGTACAATTAGGGATTTACCCTTAATACTAATTGTAGGATTCTTTAATAATTATAATTCTTTAAGGCAAATTATACTTTGATCTTTATTATGTATTTTAAATTGAATTTTATCTTATAATAAACTGTTCAGATAATTGCAAAAGATATTGACATACTCATTTGTACATGAGGGTAGGGCCTAGAAAGCTTAAGCAACTTGTTTAAAATCACCTAATAAGTGTAATACTAGTGGGATCCAATAGTGTAACCCAGACCTTGTGATTCCTTACTACCTCTTTTTCTTCTTTTTAAAAAAACTCTCCCGAACACAGTTTAAATGTAATTTCTAATATGAGTACTTATAAGTTAAATTTTGAGATGCTTGTGTATAGCTTCTAGTCAATCACTGCATAATTAAAAGTATCTAGATGCAAAACGGGGAGAACATAAAGGACAGGATTCCATTGCTAATCTAGAAGTCTTTCACTTAATACCATCTTTTTCTGAGGTCAGTAGGGACAAGATTTCATGTCACACTGCAGCTAATTTAGGGGTATTCCTTCACACCTTGGCTCAGACAGGAGGCATCTGCCTTAGCTTACCATGGAATGTGGTTCTCCAGTTACCAGAGAGACTGGACACCTCTTCTCATCTTCATGAGCAGAGTAAGCCTGACTTGCCCACTGATCCAAGTATCCTTTGGGGGTATGCAGGCCACAGTCCACAATGCTGGTTTCCTTCTCAAAAGGCTCACAAATCCCATCTCCCCTGTACCAGTAGCAAAGGCTTGGTTCCCCTGCAAAGAAGCATACAGGACACTGGGAGAGTGTTTTTATACTTCACAGAGGAAGTAACATAAGAGTCCTCACAGCATTTCTTCTCCAGCCCACTAAGAAGGACCCTGTGTGTGTTAGGTGGTCTAAAGCCTACTCCAAATGCACATGCCCCACATCCCTAAAGAAGAAAGGTACTTTCTCCATGGAGGAGAGGTTTTGTCTGCTTAGCGTCAGAGAGAGCATTGAGGCTGGAGGAAAGGAACAGGAGCTATAATGTAGGTGTGGAAAATTTTTCAGTTGACTGAGAGACTCTGAGGAAGCTAGAGACAGAGGAGATGTAAGGTAAAGGACAACCCACATAAATGCTGTTATATATTACATGCTTAATGGCCTCCATCATTTTTAAGATATTCAAGGATTTGAGGGGTTGTTCCAGTCAATTGTATTTCTTTCCATCCTGCCCCCCCCCCCGAATTGTACTTTCTTTATCTGGATCAGGGTCAGGGTTACATGTGGATTATTCCTCTTAGTTTTGACAACTTCCCGTGAATGTATTTTTTGGCCTGTTTCATAAATGAGTAATCTGAATTTCTGTGAATCTAAATGGCATTAAAAGATACATGACTGAGAAGTAGCCTCTGTCACTTGGAGACAGAAAAAGCAGGAGAGAAAGAGATATTTGAGGGAAATTCTTGGGGTTGTACACACTGGGCAGGTTTCATAAGATAGTTCCTACTCAGTGAGTAGTATTGACTTAGAGACCTGTAAGGTTGCTTTCTTCAAATCAGGGCAGCTGAGAAGTATCCACAAAGCTGTTCATGAAGTTCCACTGTCCCAAGACATGAGACTGTAGTATTAAGAGCATATCTCTAATTCCCTATTTCTACTTAAAGTAATCTTGCATTAGAAATAAGGTCAGTATTCAAAATAAATCAACATCTAACTACATATTCAGTAAAATCATTAATAAACTTCACTGTTACTCTAACACTTTTTTATTCATTTCTTCAAAGTACCCTTACGGGAATGTTTGAGTAATTTTTTCAGCTGCTCATCAACATACCATTATTAATTATTTTCCTTAATAATTTTCCCAATCTAAGATTCTTCTGTATCTCTGCATGCCAAGACTAAAAGACTCTTCATAGTTCATGTTTCTAAGCCTATTTGGGGCTTTTGGATCTTGAATGATATGAAACCTATGGCCTACTCCAGGCTCTCCTCCAAAATCTGTCTTACTACATCATCTCCTCCAAAGCCAGTCTCCTCAACCGCTCCCCCACTGATGGAATATCTCCCTTCAGAATGACTTTTGCATTATTATTCATCTCCTTTCTCTCTGTTTCTCCCTGAGTGTCTCTGTCTCACTTGCTATTATTATTTGCAACAGTTACATGCATATTTTTCTAATTTTAACCTAGTGACTGATTTTTCTTGCCATATATATAATATATATTAATCCCAAAGTATATATATATTTATAAATATATATGTACATATAAACATACGTATAGAAATAAATATTCATGTATATATACATATATGTGTATATATTTATTTCTATATATGTATGTATAAATATATGTGTATGTATAAATATGTATGTATATGTATATACATGTATATATTTATATATACATGGGATTAAAATTGTCATTTTTAAGAATTACAGACTACTTTAAAAATACATTTCAAATAGTTTCTTCAAATCTTTGCTTTAGTTATAGTGTTGAACTCACAGCTTTCACACTAAGCTACATCCTCAGTAATTTTTGTTTTTCATTTTGACACAGAGTCTCACTATGTCATTAAGTTCAACCATACAGAGAGCTGGGATTGCATGTGGGTGACATGATGTCAGGTTTCTAATGAAACAGAACGATATGCTTAGTGTAAAATAAATTTACTGGTGATTGAAAGGGATGTCTAATGATAGAACATCCCACTTTAAGTTTACTCAGTAAGTTATTTAAATGTAGTCTTAAATATAGTATTTAAATATAGTTAAATAATTTATATATAGTCTTACTGGAGTTATAGGCAAAAGACACATGAGTCAACCTTTATGGGATCAAACGTGACAGAAATAAAGTCAAGTCTATTCCTGGATTCAGTGAGACTTGAGCTGCATTGGGGATGCACAGTGTTTGGAGGATGTGTGTTTATTTCAATGTGAGATCACTATATGGCTAACAGAAAGAGACAATACAAACAGAGGTGGCATTAACAAATACTTGTGCACAGAAGAGGGAGGTAATTGGTTCAGTGTATTCTGCACAGCCAGACCACATCTAGAGTATTGGATTCCCCTCTGGGCACTGACCACACAAAGCATGCCAGGTTGGGGTAAATAGGAAAGGGTCTGGAAACCTAATCACATGAGGGGATGTTTGTATTGGAAAGGAGAATAATGAGGAGGCATTTCAAATATCTGAATGGTTGTCAAATAAAACAAGGAAAAAATGTATTCTCTAGTTTCATAGCAAGGAAAGCGCACTTGATCGGGTAAAGAAGAACTGAGTTCCAGGGCTGACTGGCTGGAAGAGGCCTTGTTGCATGCACTTGGAAGAATCTACTGAAATGTTCTGAACCTCAGTTTGCAAACTAGAAAATGGTAGAAGAATTTTATAACACGAGGCCACTTTTAAACACAAAGTACATCCTTCAGTGCTAGAGCTTTGTAAGCAGAAGTTACAGGACCATCACACAGGATCTGGTAGAAAAGGGTTCCATAAGAAAATGAAATTCAATTCTCAGTGACTGCTTGATTGTACACATGAAGGAAATGAGGCTGTATCAGACACCTGGTACACGACAGACACTGAATATATGGTACACGGAGAACATGGTAGATTGAGGACACTTTGTAAATGGATAAATGATGGATAGATGGATACCAAGAACACATGATTCCATTATTGTTGTAGAAAGCAGGGGCATTTGAGGGTTTAGCAGGGTACTTGAAATCTTAGTTCTACATAATTATAATGATTTCCTCCTTTAAGATTTAGAAATGCAAAGATTTAAATGCACTGCTAGTTTAAATAATATTGATGTGTGGTTATGCTTTACAGAATTGTTGCATTATATACGGGTGGAAATGGAAAATAACATGAATCTAGGAAGTCTGTTTATGGTCATTTTCATTAGAACTGGGCGAAGTACTGAAGGTTACCTCATGAAGTGCCAAAGATCTACAGTAAAAACCATAATTATAAGTTATGAATAGTGATTACTGGGACAAAAATATGGCTATCTTTTATCTTTCATGATTTTTATCTATTAAATACAGACATCAGGAGATATCTTGCACTGCCTTTGGCTTAGAATGAATCGCTACCTTAGTTTGTACAATCCATACAATTTTGCAACTCATGGGATGTTTTGGTGTTACACATGATAAGCCAAGAGAAATCTTGGTAACATTAAGGGAGGAAGCACTAACCTAACAATTCAACCAGAGATTGTAGAGCTCTGCTTCCTTGTTTCAAATCCTAACTTTACTAATTCTAGTTATATAAGTGAACACATGTTATTTCAGAATTCTGTGCCTCAATTTAGTTTCCTCATAGTTATGGTAAGTATTAAATGAGATAATATATATGAAAGATTCAGTTCCTGGAATAGAAAGTATGCTATTGTTTTTACTATTATCACTAAATTATACATTAAGGACCCAAAAATACACTGAGACATCTCTAAAAGTAAGACATAATAATCCTGGCCAGGAACTCTTCAACTCACCCACACAGTTGAAGCCTTCCTCTAGTTTACAAGTTCTTGAACAGCCATCTGCATTCAATAGGTCTCCATCATCACACTCTTCGCCCAAGGTCCTAAAATTATATGTACAGATGCAAGTAAAATGTTTTCCTTTTTTTAGCAACCAACATTTTAATTTTTTAAAATTCCTCATTATATATTTAAAAGTAAAAGGTAGATTAAAATATGAGCTAAGGGAATGCTCCTATTTTAAACATATAGATATGTGTCTTGTTTAATTAATTCAAACAATGATTACTGATTGGTGTGTCTTGAGATTGTGAAAATTCCTAGGAGTTCATGACTAAAAACATACCGCAGAAATCCCTTTGCGAGGCTGATAGTATCTGTGGTGAAGGCTAGAGACTTAGAAAAGGCCAACTTAACTCTATAATGAATGGAATATTAGAACTAACTCATATATATCTTGAAAATTTGCTGAATTGTTTACTAGTTTTATTAGTTTATAAAATCAGTAGCACTGCTATATGTTAATGGCCAGTCACTGAAATATAACTCCTGAAAACAATCCCATTTGCAGTAATTACATAAATAAAATACTTAGAAATAAGTTTAACCAAAAAAGGTGAAAATTTTCTACAATTAAAATTATAAAATACTGATGACAGAAACACACATCACACAAAACATATACATACATCAAGACTCCCTATGTTTATGATTGTTAAAATGTCCATACTACACAAAATGATCTACAGAGTCAACTCAATCCATATCAAAACATCAATAACATTCTTTATAGAACTAGAAAAAAACTTTAAAATTTATATGGAACTACACATGCACATAAAGACCCAAAAGCTAAAACAAATTTGACCAGAAAGAATAGAGTAGAAAGCGTTGTACTTTTTGACTTTTAAGTTTTACTACAAAGCTCTAATAACAAAAGATCATTGTCTTGGTATAAAAATAGACACATAGACCAGTGGAACACAGGAGACAGCTTAGAAGTAAATCAACACTTCTATAGCCAACTGTTTTTGACAAAAGTGCTAGAAACACATGTTGGAGAAAAGGCAGACTTTTTAATAAATGGCACTGAGAAAACTGAGTACACACATGTAGAAAAATGAAACTAGACTCCTATCTTTCACCAGTGTCATAAATCAACTTGAAATTACTTAAATATTTAAATATAAGGCTCATGGGGGTTTAAAGACTTAAATACAAGGCCCGTAGCTTTAAAAGTACTAGAAGAAAACAGAGGAAATGGTTCAGGACGTTGGAATGGGCAAGAAGTTTTTAGACAAGAAGCAAAACCACAGGAAATAGAAGCAAAAATACATAAATGGAATTACAAGCTAAAAACTTTCTGGATAGCAAAGACATAATGGAATTAGGAGACATCTTACAAAAAGAAAGAAAATAGGGCTGAGGATTTAGCTCACTGGTTCCAGCACCTGCCTCACAAGAAATGAGTTAAATCCCCAGTACCAAAAAAATCCCCACAACAACAACAAAAACCCAAACAAACAAACAAAAAATGGAAAAAATAGGGGTTTTTTTCAAACTATATATCTGACAAGGAACTATGTACTGATCCCAAAATTCAATAACAACAACAGAAAATAACACCTTGATGAAATTTGGTAATCAACATTCTTCAAAAGAAGACATAAAAATGGCCAACAGAGACATGAAAAAATGTTCAACATCATTGATCATCAAGGAAATGCAAATCAAAACTATAATGAGATTATACCTAAATTCAATAAGAGTTCATAGTATCAAAAAACTGAAGGTAACAAATTTTGGCGAGGCTAAGGCAAAAGGTTAACTCTTTTACATTGGGTAGAAGTGCAAATTAAAACAGTACAGAGGTTCCTCAAAAAATTAAAAATAGAGCTACCATATGATTCCACTCTTGACTATGTATGAAAAGAAACTAAATAAGTATTTAAAGCAATATCTGCACTCCCATATTTGTTACTGCACTGTCCACAACAGCTAAGCTGACAAATGATGAAGAAAATAGGGAATATATATATATTCCTATATATATATATAGTTGGTCATAAAGAAGAATGAAATTCTATCATTTGTGACAATATGGATGGAACTGGAAATCCATATATTGACTAAAATATGCTGGCTACAGAAAGGCAAGTACCATATGATCTCACTTACATGTGGAATCTTTAAAGGTTGATCATATATAAGCTGGGGGTAGTATTGTGGTTGTGAGAGGTTGAGAAGAGTTGGGAGAGGGAGGAATGGGCAAAGGTTGATCAGAGTATACTAAGTTAGACAGAAATTGGAAGTTCTACCATTCTATTGAATAGTAGGGTGAAAATAGATAAGAGTATGTAGTTCATATTCAACAGTCCAAAGAAAAGATTTTGAATGTTTTCACAAGAAGGAAATAAAATAAGGAGATGGATATATGGATATGTTTAACATGATTTGAACTTTATTACAATGTGTGCATACATCAAAACATGACATGGGACCCTATTAATATTCATATTTTATGTATCAGTTAAATCATTTGATCAACTTAAAAAGAAGAAAAAATAAAGCTGATCTGAAGAGAAGAAAAATTCCATATTTGTATGGCTTTGTTTTCTATTCATTTTATCTGACATTCTTTGTATTTTTGTTTCATTGTTTGTATCTACATGCAGTTGTAAAATTCAGAACCTCAAGGAGCGGCATTTCTTATTTGTGTACTACCATAGGATGCACCTGTGATGAAGTTTGGGGCAGATCTGTGGCTCTGGTTGCTGTGTGAACTCCCTCCTGTGGCCTGGTGCCCTCTGCCATATACTGCAGGGAAGAAACAATCCTGAGAAGAAGAAACGACCATTTTGACCCTCAAAAGCAAATGCAATTGATGGTTAGATGTTAAATGAGGTGAGTAAGTTAGTTCACAGTGAAAGGAACATGAATAATGTTATGAGAACAAAACAGACTTACATGGGTTAGAACTCCTGTGAAAGAATAAAGATATGGCTACTGCAAAATGGATGAAGGTTATCATTTTATCCCTTGTTTTTTCATCATGTCCAAATGGATATGTATTTCACTTAGTAGAGGAAGAGCCTAAGAATACTAAAAGGTTTTCAGATCCAGGGTATTGCAATGGATCTACCATTATTTAAAGTAGACCTCATGGGAATAGATTAATAGCTAAATAACTGGATATGCTTTAGCATAAATTAAAAGTATACTATGGATACAGTAATGTTAATAGTCGTATCTTTTGCAGTGCTAGGAAGGCAACCCAGGTCCTTCTACATGTTAGGTAAGGGCTCTAGCACTGAGATGTACTCCAAGCCTAATGACTGTACTCTGTATAATTGGCTAAGGATTGCAAAAGGACAGAAAGTAGAAGAATGAAGAAGAGAAACCTATTTGAGCAAGTAAAAGAAACTTCATTATTTTTTTTTCTATACAAAGGTAATCTGATTCAATGTAAAGATGCCACATTGGGGGTATCATCAAATGTGTCCCCTAAACTTCATACTTCAGTTTACTCATTAAGGAAGGAGAATTAACCTATATCCTTTAGCCAGGACTTAGTTTTGGAGGTTGGCAATTTTACCTTTTTATTTTGAAGGTAATCTAAACACTTAATGCAAACATATTGTGTATCACCTGTGCAACGCTGTCCAAGAAAAATATGAGAGTCACATATAATTTTAATTTTTCTGGTAGTCATTCTTCAAAAGAAGTAAAAGGATATCATCAAAACTGTTTTAATAATATAGTTTGTCCAATTTAGGGAACCTAATTTATCACATCAGTGTTTAATAGGTATAAAATTATTAATAAGCCATTACATTCATTTTTGCATCTTAAGACTTTATATGTATTTTTCAACTACAATATATTCAAATTTAAACAGATTTTTCTCCAGATTTGATAAAATTTATTCATTAAAGATTGTAACAAAAAAGAAAGGAAACAAATTTTATATATATGGGGGGGGTGGGAGGGTGGGTGGGGCTATGGGAAAAAATGAGAATTAAGTTGTGTCTTATACTGGTACAAATCCCCATTATGGACTGCAATCATGATGTGTATATTTAATGTACCAATAAAGATAATTAAAAAAAAATAAACTCATTCACCCAAGTCATTCTAGATTTTTAAATTATACTTAAAGGTTGTCCAATAACTGAACTCTGTTTCACTTTTTTAAACTAAATTACTGATATCAAGTAGAATTAAATATTCAGCTTCTTCACTGTATTTGTTGGAAGACAAGCATCACGGCCAGAGTGTGCTGGTGTCTCCTCTAACACGCACGGAGCATGAAGGGATCAGGTGCTAAGTGGACACCACCCCAAACTGCAGGCCCTCTTTGCAGGTGTTTGACAGTCTTGTGGTCAGTGGAGGGTGGGGGTAAAGCTTTCTGCATGGCTCCTTTTTGTTTCAGTGCATAGAGGACCCACAGGTGAGGCAGAGCTGGAATTCAAAGAGCTCTTCCCAGTGCATGATGCAAGACTTCCTTGACACAAAGAGGAAATGCAGATAGAAGTTTAAAAGTGCCTGGTGATAAGGAGCACTGTTGAGACTCAGCAGCCGAAACATGCTGAATCTGATGAAGCTACTTCAAGGTATACCAGATCAGGATGAGATTGCTCAACCTCTTTCTGCCTCGCGCCACGCAGACAAATGCAGCACCCCAGGGCCTCATGGTGGGTATCAGGAGTGGATGACCTGAGGCAGCACCGTGTCTTAGGGAGGGGCATTTTGCTGAAGGAAGAACTAAGCCAACACAGCAAGGTAACCCAGCCTCCGAGCACCTTGACTTGTGGGGCACAGATATAAGATAAAGTGGCCAGAACAGAGAAATCACTGCAGCGACAATGGACTCAGTCTGCGTACAGGTGCGGCAGCTTCAGGGAGAAATTCCCATCTGAGCTGCAGGGAGGAGATGGCAGGTCAAGAATAAACTAGGCAGATGTGAAAGTGGGAAGCAATGAACCAGCAAAGATTGCAGAGGAAAATCATCTCATTAGCTTCATTATATAAATGACAACTGGACATATATTTCTGTATTTCTGTGCAAAGGAGTAGGCTTACTCTGTCACTGACTGAGAAGAAAATCCATATTTAGTGATTGTTAAGTGATGGGATGGAATCCCAAGGAAGGATGCAGAATTTATCCCCAGTAAGGCTGTATAATACAATGTATTTCAACCTTGTTTGGGAAAATGCAGCATCTGAAATAAATTCTGGTATTGGCCATTCAGCCTTCTGCTCCAAGCAATTCTATGTAGGGAACAAACTAGGTTTGACAGCACTAAAATAGGTTGATGGAAGGGGATGAACTGCCATGGCTTTCCTAAGGATGAAGATTTCTAAGTTCTAAAATGGGGAAAGTCCCAGGGGAATCAGAATGAATTAATTCCCCAGGTTAGTACCACAAGGCAACAGAAAAGGGAGCATGGGATATTAAGAAATCAAAGACATGTTTCCATCTTGAATGGAGTGTCCAGAAGAGTTGGAAATTGCGTTGTAATGAATGCTGTAAAGGGTCAAAAGGGCACGTGACTTTCCTCAGCCACACAACTACCTAGGAAAATCGCACAGCCAGTCAGTAGGAAAGGGCAAACGTGGGTCCAGAGGCTATCCTCTTTCAGCATCATTCAGAACCTCTTTCAGAACCAAGGAACCTTCTTCACCATAAATTCCTTCCTAAATTTTTGCCCTACAGTTGTTCCTAAAGAGGATTCCAGAGATTTAGCTCCAATATCTCAATACTCTGGGAGGAGCTCCAAGTAAATCTGAGCCTCCCCCCACCCCCAAGATATAGACACATGAGTGATGTCTCAAGATCATTATCAGATTCTGGATTTTGTGATTTCAGCTCTGGAATCACATGATGCCTCACCCCCCTTTCTCTACATTTCCAAACAAGCCAAGTTCAACCTGGAGGCTGAGTGTCCTGGTCAGAGGAGGTCAGGATGACCCAACCTCACATTCCTCTACACATGATACTTACTTTTCCACCTTCCCATCGCCACAGTAAGGAGCTCCATGGATGTGGTGCAGAGGAGGCGAGGGTTCTCCTAGTTCTGCTTCAGCTTCGGCCTGAACTTGGTATTGGTACATTTGACCAGGTGTGACTTCCCTGTGGAAACCATTGGACATGTTGCATTGTTTAAAACAAATATCAAGGTATAATCTACACAGCAACATAACTACTGAAGCATTTATTTCCATATTTCTTATTGATTCTGTACAGCAGATACGCAGGAAGTACCCACTGAATTAGCATTCAACAGAACAGTCCTAGACAATGTAGGACGTTGATACTGAAATGAGTTTTAACCAGCTTAGCACAAAATAACTATTAAAAAACTGATTTTCTATATCTTTAAAGTAATCAAAGAGAGTGGAGATGAAAGCTTCAGAATATGAATTGAGGACCTTCCTAGAGCTACGGATTATAATTTTCTCAAGCTAATTCTTGTCCTGAAGAGACTAAATTCTTGGGAGCAAGAGCAACTGTCTCATGAAAGGGAGTCAGAACACCTTCCATTACCATTTTAGGAAGGTAAAAACAATTAATTTGAAATACATTAAGTTACTCTTTACCTGCAAATACCAGGAATGACATTTATGTAAAAGATAGGAAGAGTTTATTAAACTCTGTAGAGCCCAGTGCAGTTGATCAGGTGGTGGACAGCATGAGTGATAGGAAATTCAAAAGAAAAAAGATGCACACTTGTAAAGGGGCTGCTGGTTCCAAAGACAAATGCTGTCCTCTTCTTAACACTTCCAAGTGCTGGAAATGACCATAGTCAGCCCAAGATGGACCTGGGAGGACAAGATCTCAAAGATAGCTTGTAACATCTGGAGTGGGCACTATACACCTTCTCCACTCTCTCCCCTGATACAGAAACCAATGCACAGGATATAGCTTGGGGATTCAAAACTACCTTTCAAAACCTCTTTTGCTTAGATATATGCATAGTAATGACGTGTAAATATTAAAAACCTTAAAATTTCCAAGTTAGTTTTTCTTTTGGAGGAAGTAATATTTTCATGTGAGTGGCAGATACGGCTACAGCAAAACTAGTTTCACGCCTTAATCAGTGTTGATAGTTTCATTTTATAAGGTGGTTTCCATCAGACTTCTCCTCCAGCTATGCACAGAGCCCTACACTGTTCTGTGTTTGGGGAAAAGTTTGAATGGAAACTTCATCATGTGTTTTTCTTTCTGGGGGAAAAGCCTAGCAGCAGGTAACCCAGGCCTTCAATGACCCAAGTGTGCTCCTTATGAAGGAGTATGGAGGTGAGATCCAGTTGGAAAATTGGATCTCAATCCTGAATCTGCCATTTATTAGCTACTCAACCAAATCAAAGTTCAGCCTCGGTTTTATACCTATAAAATGGGATATTATTGGTCTTTGACATTTATGTGCCTGGGGATACCGTAAGATTACAAATGCCATATTAACTTTACTTCAAAAGCTCAAAAATGAATACTTTAAAACTCACCCTATGATCTGTCTTCCCATCTGCATTAGTATTTTTAGCATTTCACTATCTTCTAATTCTAATGAAGGAGCAAACATGGTAAGAAAATGTACTGTAGCTCAAGGAGGACACTTGCTTTTATTGTAGAGTGTCACAAGACCATGCCCACCCAGGCACTGATTTACTTGCAGTAGTGGGACATTGCATTGAGTAATCCAAAATGTAGTTTGGGGAAGTGCAAGTAATGGGAGCTTGCCCTTTCTGCTGAGTACAACCCCTCCACTGGCAGGAGAAGCAGCCCAGTCCAGGACCTGAAGGATCGTGAGAAAACTCTCCTCTTCTTCCTAGCCATGACAGATGTCTCCGTTGAGGCCTCCAATTTGTGCATGAGGTCATCCCAGGCCATTTGGCTCTGGCAGTCCGTCCAAAGGAAAACACCCAGCTGATCCATAGATCCAGGAAGAGTGTTTGTTGTTTTAACTCACTACATTTTGTGATGATTTCTACTGCCGCGAAAACTGATATAGCACTTCTGATGAAACTTTGTTTACCCTAGTTTTGCCCTTGGGATATCCTCTGAGGAAATGATAATGTGGAGGACATTTGCCTTTGGGGAGAACAGCCCCTGGTGCAGAAACTGAGTTCTTTCTAGGTGATGACCTTATCTTTGTGTCTCCAACACTGAGCACACAGTACTGGTAACAGCAGAACTCATTAAATGTGCAGAGAATGAACAGAAATAAGAAGAGAAAAGAAGGAAATTAAAAGAGAAGGAAAAAAGAGAAATGAGAAGCAAAGGAAGATTGAAGCTCACATTCTGTATGTGTCTTGCAGCCGAGCACTGTGCCTGCAGGGCCCACAGCATTTTACCTTATTCTAGAGGCAAAAACTATAGTTTTTGAATGCTGTAGGGGCGGCAGTGGATTATTAGAAAGCTACAACAGGAATTCAGACACTAAATCAGAGGAATCTGATTCTGATAACTTAGTTGCAAGACTTCCTATGGGAATCTCTTTCTCCACATCTTAATGATGGCATCAGCGATCAGAACACTGGGGAAAGGGTTCTTCTTTTTAGATATGCCACTTTAGAATAAAATCTTCTCTCAGATTTTCAACATTTTCCCAATTAATAGCAGAATATTAAGACGTGGAAAGAGAAGTGACCAAGTTGCCTCCAAGGCCCCAAGGCCCTATTGTTCCAGAAGGCCCTGTCAACCAACTCACGTGTCTGTGAACTTCCTGTGAGGATGTGTCACCACCACGGGCGAGCTCCTGGCAAAGGGAGGCTCCCGGACGATCTGGTACCTCACAGGTACACAGCCAGAACACAAAGGACTATGGGGCTGCGAAGTCAAGAGGGCAGCATCGATCTCCATCCGCTCATCAAATGTGTAGACTTTCACCCCCGAGACCTTTCCATCCACGTGCAGTTTGATGGTGAGGGGCATGTCACAGAAAGTGTCTAAGGGGCCCAGGTGCACAGACTCCTGGTTTTCCAGCATGATCTCTGTGTCAAACAGTGCCTCAGAGGTGTCCATGGAGAGGTAAGTGATCCAGAGGGTGAGGGTGTCAGCCTGGACTGGGTGTTGGAAGAGCAGCTCCAGGCTACAGCCTTCCGCAGGGCAGGGCACAGTCATATTCATGTGATAGAGGTGGAGCTCAGGACTCCAGGCCTGCAAGCTTGGCTCACAGGGCTGGTCCACATCAGGAGGCCCTAGGGAAGAGGAGCAGAGACACAGGTCAGGAGCCACCACCACTAATCAGAAAGGAGCCTGGATAAGCAGTTGGGACAAGAGACAAAGGATGAGAGACTTGGAATCGCTACAGAAGGACCCAAGTAAAAAGTGGGAGCTAGCTATGAGGAGCTGCTCACACTGTCACCCCTCGTCGTGCCCTTCACTTCCCTCATCCTCTACGATCCCACCTTTGCACCTCAGCACTTTCACTGTTAGTCGAGTTTACAGCACACACCGGCATTTCCCTTTCAGTTAAGGTATGTGTGAGCAGGTAGGTAACCCTGCAGAGGAAACTACAGATGAGAGACACAAATCCATAGGACTCAGTGGGAAATAAAGGAGATTGAGTAGCTGAGTAAAAATATAACAGTGAAAGAAAATCATATATCAAAATATGTTAAGGTCAGCCTCTGGAAATAATTCATACAAAGTGTTTTTCTTTTACTTCCCAGGAAAATACCTGAAGAGAAAGTGCTGAATTAGAAACCAGCAGAGTTAGGCTCTAAATGGCACCCTGCCAGTAGCTATATGGCTGTGGCAGGATCATGTTTTTAAGCCTCAATTTTCTTCCTTATAAAATAAGTTAATTCACGTCTAACTAAGTTGAAAGAGCTACACAATGTTTAGTAAGAATTATATATTTACATTTGCAAAAGTAGAATTATTGAGTCATCCAGCATTTGGAAAATAATGTGTCAAAAGCCAGAGAACCTAAACTCAAATGTGTGTGTGTGTGTGTGTGTGTGCACGCATGCTCACACACATGTGTGTAAGTGCAGGTAGGTAGTGTTGTATCTTATGGTTATTTGGTTTTTGCCTATATTGTGAACTGATTTATTTATTCACCAAATAAAAATAGGTTCCCTATTAGAGATAGTGAGCAAGCAATGTGAATTCTCTGTCCTCCTATACCTTACAATTGGGAGATAGATGCAGCTAACTATAAAGTATTATTTCAAGTAGTAATGTCTTTGGAAAAAATGAAAGAATATAAGTAAGTAGAGAACTATGAGGTAAAACTGACAACTACTTAAGATTGTGAAGTTAGAAAAGTTCTGGCCAATAAGATTAGAAGGGAGTGCATCTAGTTCAACTTTCTTTTATCTTTATTGGTACATTAAATATACACATCATGATTGCACTCCATAATGGGGATTTGTACCAGTATAAGACACAACTTAATTCTCATTTTTTCCCATAGCCCTACCCACCCTACCACACCCCATAAACATAAAATTTGTTTCCTTACTTTTTTGTTACAATCTCAACATTGTCCCCTTTCACCTTATTTTACATTGAGCATTTTCTATTTCACAATATATAACATACAATGCTAGGACTCATTTACATCTTCATTTTCTCACACCAGAGAAAAGATGCGATATGTACCTATCTGTGCCCTATTTATTTCACTTATGAGGATATCC
>PVIR01028624.1:11283-21880 GCA_004026965.1 Petromus typicus | reverse complement strand
CATATGGTCATCTCAATTGATGCAGAAAAAGCATTTGACAAAATACAACACCCATTTATGTTCAAAACTCTACAGAAGATCAGAATAGATGGTCTGTATCTCAAACTAATAAAAGCTATCTACGAGAAACCTTCAGCCAGTATCATACTAAATGGTCAAAAATTGAAACCTTTCACACTAAGATCAGGAACAAGACAAGAGTGTCCTCTCTCACCACTTCTGTTCAATATAGTTCTGGAAATATTAGCTATAGTAATTAGGCAAGAGAAAGAAATAAAAGGAATAAAGATTGGAAAAGAAGAAGTTAAATTGTCATTATTTGCTGATGACATGATACTCTATCTAAAGGATCCTAAAAACTCAATTAAAAAACTGCTGGACCTAATCGCCAATTTTAGCCGCGTAGCTGGTTACAAGGTCAACGTTCAAAAATCAATAGCCTTCGTAAACACAAACAGTAGACCCACTGAGATAGAAATTGGTGAGTCAGTCCCTTTCACAATAGCATCCCAAAAAATAAAATACTTGGGAATCAATCTAACAAAGGAGGTGAAAGACCTCTACTCTGAAAACTATAGCACTCTGAAAAAGGAGATAGAAGATGATATCAAAAAATGGAAAGACATACCTTGCTCCTGGGTAGGAAGAACCAATATTGTCTAAATGGCTATACTCCCAAAACTACTCTACACATTCAATGCAATCCCGATTGAAATCCCAACAGCATATTTCGCAGATCTAGAGAAAAAAAATCCAAACTTTCATCTGGAATCACAAAAGACCTAGAATAGCCAAAGCAATTCTAAGCAACAGGGACATGGTGGGGGGTATCACAACTCCGAACCTGAAACTATACTATAAAGCCACTGTGATAAAAACTGCATGGTACTGGCAAAGTAACAGACCCGAGGATCAATGGAGTAGACTAGAAGATCCAGAAACTACTCCAGATACACTGAGCTACCTCATCTTTGACAAAGGAGCCAAAAATCCTCAGTGGAGGAAAGATAGCCTCTTTAACAAATGGTGCTGGAAAAACTGGGCTTTAACTTGCCAAAGGCTAAAACTAGATCTAACTCTTTCACCGTGTACCAAGCTAAAATCAAAGTGGATAAGAGACCTAAATATTAAAACAAACACTCTAAACCTGTTTCAAAACAGGTTAGGTAAAACTCTTGAAGACACTGGTTTAGGGAAAGACTTCATGAACAAAACTTCTATAGCACAGGAAATGGCTGAGGAAATCAACAAATGGGACCTCATTCTTTTAAAAAGCTGCTGTACAGCAAAGGAAACCACCAACAGTGCAAAAAGGCAACCAACAATGTGGGAAAAAATCTTTACCAGCTGTTTCTCAGATAAAGGGCTAGTATCTAAAATATATAAAGAGCTCAAAAAAAATCAGCACACCCAAATTTAATGACCCAATTCAAAAATGGGCATCTGAAATTAACAGATATTTTTCAGAGGAAGAAGTAAGAGCAGCTAAGAAGCATATGAAGAAATGCTCAACATCATTAGTCATTCCAGAGATGCAGATGAAAACAGCATTGAGATTTCATCTCACTCCACATAGAATGGCTACCATTTCAGAATCAGCCAACGGCAAATGTTGGCGAGGCTGCAGAGAAGAAGGAACCCTTCTCCACTGTTGGTGGGACTGTAGACTTGTACAACCCCTGTGGAGATCAGTTTGGAGAATCCTCAAAAAGCTAGGATTGACAGTCCCATTTGACCCGGCCTTTGCCCTGCTAGGTATATACACACAAGAATTAAAAGACTCCTATCACAGTGACATATATGCACACGTGTTTATAGCAGCCCAATTTGTGATTGCTACATCTTGGAAACAACCCAAATGTCCATCAACTGGAGACTGGATAAAAAAGCTGTGGTTCTTCTACAGCATGGAGTATTACTGTGCCATAAAAATGATAAGTTTGAATCATTTCTACTTAAATGGACATACCTTGAGGATATCCTCATAAGTGAAATAAATAGGGCACAGATAGGTACATATCGCATCTTTTCTCTGATATGAGAAAATAAAGATGTAAATGAGTCCTAGCATTGTATGTTATATATTGTGAAATAGAAAATGCTCAATGTAAAATAGGGTGAAAGGGGTAAATGTTGAGATTGTAACAAAAAAGTAAGGAAACAAATTTTATGTATATGGGGGGGTGTTAGGGTGGGTAGTGCTATGGGAAAAAATGAGAATTAAGTTTTGTCTTATACTGGTACAAATCCCCATTATGGAGTGCAATCATGATGTGTGTATTTAATGTACCAATAAAGATTTAAAAAAAAAAAAAGAATGTATGTTAGAACTGATCACTGATCTTTAAATTGAATTTAAAAATTTAGTAATCTAGTTATAAAAGGTAATTTCTGAAGTTGGTATTATCTACCCAAAGCCTATTGTAAAGACCAAACTTAAATATTGAAAAATTGCAAGCATTCCTATTGACCATATGGTAAGACAAGTCATCTAATCAACTCTGACAGCCACTGACATAAATAACATAAGTTTACATTAAAAAATACTACTAAGAATCCTTAGGTTGAGAAATGTAAAAGCAAATCTCTACATACCTTGTATAAAAAGACAATATTACAAAAATTTAGAACTGCGTGAAATCAACACCATGTAGCCATTAGAAAAAGAACAGTATTAGAATTAAGTGTTAGAATTAGAACTGAGAATTAGAATTATAGAATTAAGTGTTTTGTTTTTTAAAAAACAAAAGTGAGTGAATAGGCTTTTGAGAAAAAGGAAAAAAACAAACAAAACAAAACAAAACAAAGAACATAGAGAAATGACTGTGGACTGCATCCACAACTGGAAAGATACTGATCCTAATGAGCAAGTAATGGATTTTAAAAGAGAACTGGGGGATATTAGAGAGCAAAACAGTGATTCTAAAAGAACATATTATGTAGTACGTATTTTCTGTGTGGTGTAACACTTTATATGTGCAGGGAAAAAAGAATATAAGAGTTCAGGGAAAAAGAATCTAAAAACAGTTCTAAAAGGATGCTAATGAAAAGTTTGAAAAACATCGTTACAGATAAAAGTAGAAATTAGTAAAACCGAAGGTAATATGAACAGAGTAAATGCTTAAAAATTAATACATTTGTTTGGAAAATATAAATTAAAAAATAAGATAGCACAAAGAAATTAGGTAGTTAAAATTATGTAAAATTATATGACACATTAGATGGTTTTATTTTATATCCTTTTTTATTAGTGTGTATTTTAGTACATAATTATCACATTTCTCTTAAGGATTTAGTACATGAACACAGCATACCTTAATTCTTTTTTCATTGCATTTCCCTCTCCTTTTTCCCCCCTTCCTCCATCTAATGGTCCGCTTCCCATATCTAAAAGATCTATGTTACTATTTCATATTATCTATCTATTATTTTGCTTTTTATTTATATTTTTGGTTTCTCGTGTAAGAGAAAACATGATATTTAAGCTTGTGCATTTTATTTATTTCACTTAACATTATGATCTCCAGGTGCATCCATTTTTCTACAATGACTCCATTGTATATAAATACCACATTTTATTTATCCATTCATTTGTTGATGGACATATAAGCCACTTCCAAGATTTGGCTATTGTAAATTGTGCTGCTATAAACATAGGTATGCATATATCACTATAAGATGATGTCTTTAACTCTTTCAGGAAGAGACTGAGGAGGCATAGCTGGGTAGAATGGAATATGGTGTCTTGTTTTAGATTTTTGAGGACTCCTTATTCTACTTTATATATTGGTTGTACTATTTTACATTCCCATCAACAGTGTAGAAGTCCCTTTACCCCACAGCCTTAAATTTGTTCTTATCTGTTTTCTTGATGATAAACATTCTTTCTGGAGTAAGATGGCATCTCACTGTTGTTTTATGAATTTTACATTTCTCTAGTGGCCAGAGATGTCGAACATTTTTCATGTTTATTTGCCATTGTGTTTCTTCTTCTGAGAAGTGTCTATTCATTTCAGTTACCCATTTTTGAGTAGGTATTTTATTTTGGGAGACATAACTTTTTGTTTTCTAGATATTAGTCCAATGTCCAAGGAATAATTTGCAAAATTCTAGCTAGATAGTAGCCCAGTGTCTGAGGGATAGCGGCAATATTTTTTCTCATCCTTTTCAGTCTATTGGTTGTTTCCTCTGGTGTGCAAAAGACTTTTAGTTTTATACGATCCTGTTTGTTGATTCTTTATTTTTTCACTTTTATAACTTTTATTAGTACATGTTTGCAATGTGTAATGATTACGTTAACTGTAAGGAATTGGTACACATACATAACACATTTCAATTCCTTTCTTTAATTGCCAAACTCCATGCCCTTTTATTTTTTGAACACCGTATTCATTTATTTGCCTTATAAAAACCTTATAAAGTTAATTGCCATATATACAGATTGAAAACCAAACTAATAGCCAAAGAACACATTAAATAAAGGCAATCATACTAACTCAAGATACCCTTTTAGAAACATAGGATGTGCTGGATTACAATACCTTTTCTTTTTCATTTATTTTGTAATGTATGCATTAGAGTAAATTTATATATATTGAGTTTCATATATATATATATATAGAGAGAGAGAGAGAGAGAGGAGAGAGAGAGAGAGTGTGTAAGAGAGAGAGAGAGATTTTTTTTCCTTATTTCCATGACAAGGATTACCTCAAGTAACTCATGACCACCAAACCACCATTACAAAAAAAAAAAACCAAAAAATCTCAAGAATATCCCGGAAGGAGTCAGTGAAGCCAATGATGTCAGTAGGTCAAACATAATCAAACCATGTAATATTTAAAGTCATATCCAAGTTACTTTACTTAACATTAGGATCTCAAAGATGTATCCATTTTTCTATAAATGGTCCAAATTTATCCTTCTTCATAGCAGAGTAGTACTCCATTGTGTATAAATACCACATTTTAAATCCATACATCTGTTGGCCATATAGGTCTACTTCTAAGATTTAGCTATTATAAATTATGCTGCTACAATAATGAGTACGCATAGACAACTGTGGCATGATATCTTTAACTTGTTTGGGAAGATTGGTGTTTATCTGATTTGTCATGTCTGTTAGTGTTTGTTTTATGAAATTGGGTGTGACAATATTTGGTGCCTATATGTTCATAATTAATTTTTAACTCTACCTTTTGAATTGTTCCCTTAAATAATGTGTAGTGACCTTCTTTGTCTCTTAGGATCAATTTAGTTTGAAATCTACTTGTTCTAAAATTAGGATTACAACTCCTTTTTTCTTCTTAGTTCTCACTGCATGGTATATTGATTTTCATCCTTTGCTCTGTGAGTATCTTTTTGAATTATATGTGTTTATTGTATGTTGCATATCACTGGGTTTTCATTCTTCATCCAATCTGCCAATCTCTGTCTTTTGATTGGGGAATCAAGACCATTCACAAGAGAGGTATTACTGAGAGGTACTAACAACCCCGCCATTGCATTATTTTCCTGTTGCTTATTTCTTCATTTTTTTCTACTTTTGCTTACTTGCTCATCCCAAAGGATGTGTTGTTTATGTTTGACCTACTGACATCATTGGCTGACTCTTTCCAGGATATTCTTGAGGTTGCTTTTTTGTTTTTTGTTTTTTTGTTTTGTAATGGTGGTTTGGTGGTCATGAGTTTCTTGAGGTGATTGTTGTCATGGAAATATCTTATTTTTCAAAAAAATTTTAAAGGAAAGTCCTGCAGGGTATATAAGTCAGGTTTGAAAGCTGTTATCTTTTAGGGCTTGAAACACTTCATTCCAAGCTCTTCTGGTCTTTAAGGTTTGTGTAGAGAAGTCTATCATGATTCTAATGAGTTTACCTTTTGTGAGATTCATTGCCTTTCTCTAACAGCTTCTGTGTCCCTCTGATGGACTTCTGAAATTTTGAGTAACATGTGGCATGGAGAAGTTCTTTTTTGGTCATGACTATTTGGTGTTCTATATGCTTCACTGATCTCTATATTTAGGGAGTGTTGTGCCTTACTTCCATGAACAGTTTTTTTAAATGCTATTTGTGTGGTCCTCTTATTTCTCATTTATTCCCCTTATTGTTAAGTTAGTCTTCTTTGGATCATCTATCAGGTTTGGGATAAATTTTTAATTTTCTTTTGTTGTTCTTAAGGTGTCTTTGAGAAGTGGACCTTTAAAGGCATCACTGTCTTTTAGCTCTGAAATTATGTCCTCACACTAGTCCATTCTGTGATCTACTAAGTATCTCTTTGAGCTCTTTTCTAACTGCCTGTTAAACTTTTGAGTAATTCAAGTGTGTGGCTTATCCTCATCTGCTCCTTGATGCCCCCTTAATTGGCTTTGGGCAGGCTGGGGGTATGGAGAGTCATTTTGTTGCCTTTTTCTCTCATGTTTTTATTATTTCTGTTTGTTTTGTGCTGAGGTTTGTGGATGCTTATAGTTTTAAAACTTTGTTGCTTTTATAGAAGTTTCTTTAGTTGCTTTTCAGTGATGTTTTTGGGTATGGCTAACTGTAATTTTTTTGCCATAGTTATCTTGGGAAAAGAAGATGCAATGTAATTAGCCCAGCAACCAGGTTCTCTGGGAATATACTCTAGTATTGTTAATGTTACAAATGCAAATAAAATGGAAGTAACCAAAGGGAGAAAATGTAAAAAGGAGAAGAGGAAAAGGTAGAGAAATTTTTAAAAACCCAAGAGATTACAAACAAGGCTGAAGGACAAATGAAGATTGCCTTAGCCCCAGGAAACTGTTGAAGAAGACAGCAGGAAAAGAAAGGAGAAAAAATACCCCCCAACAGTGGACACACACACACACACACACACACACACACACACGCCAAAATGAACACAAAAATTTTAAGTGGTTATCTTACATATCCTACAGTTCTGCGGCAGTGTCCAATCCAAGGCATGACTCTGTCCCTTTATGGAGAAGACTGTAAAACCTTTGATAAGTGACAAAAGAAAATATAACAACAGATAAAAACTATGAATGTAGGGCCAGGGATTTAGCTTAGTGGTTCCAGTGTCTGCCTTGCAAACACAAGATCCCGAGTTTCAATCTGTGGTAATCACATACCACAGTGCCAGGTATGGTGGCTCACATCTGTAATCTCTGCACTCAGAGGACAGAGGCAGGAGGATTGCTGTGAGTTCGAGGCTTGCCTGGGCTGCAGAGTGCACTTAGGGCCAGCCTGAACTATAAAAGCAAGAGACCCTGGCTCAAAAAAAAAATGTATGTAGAATTCAGTACTTCCAACAAACAAATATTTATGGTTAATGTGGTTCCAAACAAGACACCAAAATGATTTTTTGTGGCACCTGTTAAAGGTAAGGAGAATATAAAGGAAAAGAGAGAAGATTCCTTTATTAGTTATCAATATATTACAGACCTCTAGTCTAGTAATGGCATAATGTAGGAAGAGACAAATGGGTAAATAGAATTGAATAAGGAACTCAGAAACAGACCTGTGAACATAGAATATGGTAATGAGAACAATGAAACCTCACATACGGAAGGAAAAGATAGGCTCGTTGATCAGTACTACAGAAACAACACTCCACGAGGAAAGAAAAACAAAATGAAGACACATTACTTTCTGTCCCACATCTTAAAAAAAAAAACCCTAAACATTTTAAAGTTATAAACTATAGAGTAAAACTATTGATCAGTCATCACTGAGCATAGAAGTACAAGGAAGACTGCCTTGTTTAGAATACAGAAATTTTTTTTTGGCCAGTATTGGAATTGAACCAAGACCTCAACATTGAGCCATATCCCCAGGCCTGTTTTATATTTTATTTTGAAACAAGGTCTTCCTAAGTTTCCCAGGCTGAGCCTGAATTTGTGATCCTCCTGCCTCACACTCCCAGAGTGCTAGAGTTATAGGTACAACTATGCCTGGCTAGGAATTTTAAGAATAAAAATTTTAAAAAGAAAAAAATCATCTATTGCATCTTTTCTCTGGTATGAGAATATAAAGATATAAATGAGTCCTAGAATTGTATGTTATATATTGTGAAATAGAAAATACTCAAACTAAAATAGGGTGAAGGGGGAAAAATAATGAGATTATAACAAAAAAGAAAGGAAACAAATTTTATATATATAGGGGGGTGATGCAGTGGGTAGGGCTATGGGAAAAAATGAGAATTAAGTTGTGTCTTATACTGGTACAAATCCCCATTATGGAGTGCAATTATGATGCATATATGTAATGTACCAATAAAGATTTCAATTTAAAAAAATCATCTAACTGCATCAAAATTCAAATGTTTTTTTGCATTTAAAAACCTAAATAAAATTAGGTATCATGATATTCCTTAAGGAAAAAATTATTATGCAGGCACAGGACTAATGTCCAGAATAAAATGAAGAGCCAAAAATTTAAGAAAGAGATAAGGACATTAAAAAATTCATCAAATGATAGTGGTAGGTGATTTAAAGAAAAGACTAAAACTGACAGTAATAGCTTATTGTGTTTTATGTTTAAATATAATGCTATCATTCTTTTAAAAGGAGAGTATCTTCATGTATTACATATATATGTTAAAAAGAATAAGGTTTTAAAATATTTTAGATGAGGGAAAACAACATATGATAGTTTAAAAAACAGAAGCAGATGGTAGAGTAGGAAATGATATAGCAGGCAAATGTTAATAAAAGCAGACAGGTGTGACAAGATTAATTTCAGAGTCAAAATGCAATAAAAGTACAAAATAATAAGCAAAGGTAGATTGTGTGGAGGAAAAAGTATAGCACACTAAGAATCCCAAACAATCAAGGATCTCTTTGGTTTTGCCCAAAGGGGCCAGCTCAGGAGCTCTGGTGCCTATCCTTGGCTGGGGTAGGGGCTTTCTGTCTTCCCCCATCCGACACCAGAAATTCAGAGCTCCATCCCCACTGTCTTACATTCCCCACAGGTACAGAGGTGAGAATGTTCACACTGGTCAAGTCCTGTCTGAGCTCCTCAGGAAAATCTCCCCCTAAATACTCTTTGCCCCTCTTATTCTTTTATAATAGCCCTTGATGATCCAGACAAAGCCTGGTCCAGAACTCTACCTCCCCTTTGAAAATATTCTGGTTTTGTAAAGGGGAAGATGAGCAAAATGGTCAAAATGTACAAATGTTTATAGTACAGTTTGAAAGAAAAAAATAATATGCTCTTTATTATCTACAGCTACTTGCATCTTCTTAACAAGCTCCCACTCTTGCTAATGACAGAGGAAAAAAATTGTCAATTAGAATTACTTAGTTAGATGTCAGTTAGTCATTTGCAGTTTAAAATATTCCTGTTCAATTTAATTTGGTGTTTTTACATAAATATTCATTTAATCCACATTTCACACTCTGAGAGCTGTCTCTTCTCAAGGATCACCCCCCTCCTTTTTGTTACACTTGCTGAATTCCAGGAGACTTACATAGCCTTCCAACAGCAGACAGAGGGACAATCTTGGAGTAGTGTGATGTACAGGGCCCTGGGTCTCCACTTGTTTTCCATACGGTGTGGCTGTTCTAGCAGGCTCCAGGGATTTTATGCTGGTGCCCAGAGAGTGGCAATAGGTCCTTCTATCTGGGTTTTCTTTGATGGGAGGTGCCCAGTGCTGGAGGCTGTCTTGCAGTATGTCAGTATGAGGTCCCTGCTGGCAATGACTGTATGATCCCTAGTGCAGACATTTTCTGGACTTGTGATTTTCTGTGCTACACCAAAGGCTATAGGAAATCATGGTGTAAATATAGGTTCACCTGCCTGCACATCTGGCCACTAAAACATTAGCCCTTGAGTGGCATCATGTTGTCCCCGTACCTTGCTAAGCATGGAAGGGAAATGAGAGAATAGCCCAGAGGCTCTGGATTCTATCTCAACTCATAAGGGCTTCCTGATATCAAGCTCTTCCTCACCCTGGCCTCAGGGACAAGGTTCATGATGGATTCCTCTCGGGGATCCAAGCATTCAAGTAGTCCATGTTCCTTCTCTAGCCTCCCTCCTCTCCTTGGCTCTTCCAACTGGAAGGGCACTATATTTTCTCTGTTGGTAATGGCAATTTTCCATCCAACCCTGAGTCTGCCCTACATGCTGAGGCTCAGACTACACATCTTGCTATTAATATTTAAGAGATTTTGGAGTTTAGAGCTCCATTTCTTATTGCCAAACAGTGTTTAAGATTGCTGGTTAGTGATGGGCTTTACAAACTGAGCTAGCATCGTTAGTTATCTTTACATTGCTACAGTAACTACCATGATGCCTCTGTAACAAAAGGCTGCCTCTGGCTGAAAAGGGAACCGCCAGATGAGGAAAGAAAAGAAAACACGGTAAGATTTTTCAAAAAAGATGGTCTCTTTCATGTCAGTTTTTTTTTGTTTTGTTTTGTTTTGTTTTTTTGAGACAGGGTCTCGCTTTTGTGGTTCAGGCTGGCCCCGAGCTCAGCCTCCAACTCACATCACAATCCTCCTGCCTCTGCCTCCCGAGTGCTGGGATTACAGGCGTGAGCCACCACGCCCGGCACTGTGGTATGTGGTACTGGTTGCTGCTGGGTTGAGTCTCCACACCCAGTATTGTTATGTGGTTACCGGG
>PVIR01028624.1:0-11183 GCA_004026965.1 Petromus typicus | reverse complement strand
GTCAGTTTTTAGTGTAGTTCTTAGTTCTAATGGTGGAACCAAAGGCAAAGTTGTTAATTTCATTTTTTTTCTCCTCTAACCTGCTGGATCCTTATGAGAGAAAAACACTTACCAAACACAAGTTTTTTTTTTTTTTAAACCCCACTTTAATTTGTCTTCTCCTGGCCCTTAGAGTTAGGAAAAGCTTTAGGCAGAAGATGAATTACACTTATTATTACTGCACTCAAGGGAAGGCAAGTAGCTGGCAGAGTGTCTGCAGCATCTTGTCATCCTGCTGGTCCCCAGGAAGTTCTAGAACCCCCTTACTCCATCTGGGGGTCAGGAAGACCCAGCAGGGGTCAGCAATGGATTGGACTGGAAGGCATTAAGCAGCCCACAGAAAATGCTCATGGTTTTCTTTCTGGGTCTGTTGTTTAGCCATGACCTTTATCTGAAAAATGAGGTCTTCATAGACTGGGATGTGAAATTCAAACATGATTTATTGAGCACTTATGATGTCAAGTACTGCTGTAGGCATGCAGGAGCACACAAGTACCTAAAACAAAGATCTTTGTCCATTTGGCTTTACATCTGAGCATAAATGATACAATATGGTAAGTAGTAGGTGCTGTGGAATCAACAAAAAGCAGGACAGGCTAAATGTGTTTAACAGTGTTAAGTGGGAGTCAGGATTAGGACAAGATAATAAATGGAGTAATACAGATGGCTTTCATTGTGCAAATAAGATATAAGCAAAGCCAAAAGTCAGCCAGCAGATGTCTGCAGAGAAAGCATTCCAGGAAAAGAGTACCAATCAAGAAATAACCTTAGATTATGAGGTCAAGAAAACTCAAGAAGACTAGCATGACTGGAAGAGAATTACTATCAAAAGGAAGCGAGGAACACTAGGCCATATTATATGAGTCTGAAAGGCTGCTGTCATGACTTTGATTTTTTTCTCTAGGTAAAGTGCAGAGATATTGAAAATTTTGAGCAGAAGCCTGATATTGTCTGCTGTAAATTTCAAAAGATCATTCTTAGAGGTTTAAGCGAGGTCATCTATTAGGGGGCTCATATGAAGATGTCTTGGACCAGAGTGGTAGTAAAGGGTAGTAGTTAGAAGTGGACAGACACTGCTGAACACTTTAAAGGAAAAACTACTAGACTTCTCCAGAGGATTGGCCATGGGAACTGAAAGAGAAAGTTGGGATGACTCAAAGGTCTGTGGCTTGATCAACCAATCAGATGGAATTTCCATCAGCCAAGATGAAGAAAACTAGAAGTGGGGCAGATTTGTAGGAGAAAATAAAAGTATATCCATTTTGGATATACTGAGTTTAAGATATATATATTAGACATCCTAGGGGAAAATTTAACTAAGCAATGGAATAAATAACTATTAAGTTGAAGAAAAAAATCTTGAGCAAGAGAAAACACAGGGAGTTGACAGGCTATTATTTAAAATTATAAGTGAATCATATTAGTGAGAAAGTGAATATAAAAGGAAGAAAGGCTAAGAAAGATCCTTGGGGAACTCCAACATGAATAACTGAAAGGAACTGAAGCAAAGAAGAACCAGTAAAAGAGACTGAGTTCTGACTAGTAAGGAAAAAAAGAAAGCCAAGAGTATGGTGTCCTTGGAGCCTACTAAAAAAGAACATACAAAAGGAAGTGGTCCACTCTGTCAGATGCTCAGGTTAAATCAAGCAGCATCGGGCTGAGGAGCTGACTGCTGGCTTTCACAGTAGGCAGTCACTGGTGAACTTGCTAAGAGCAATGTGGCAGAGTAGTAGGAATAAATCCCCGATTCCACTGGATTTAATGGATATGAGAAAAAATAAGAGAAAAGAAACAGGAGCCCATCAGATATTTGTCTGTAATTAAATGGAGCAAAAATTGAAACAAACATTTTTGGTTTTGTTGTTGTGATGAGTGCTGATGGGGATGGTGTGTGTACACATATGCACTAGTGTGCCTGTATGAGTGTGTCTTTGTGTCTGTGAGTATGTGCTTGGTACTAGTGCCTTTGCACTAAGCCTATATATTTATATCAAATTTTTATTTATCTATTTATTTCAAGGACTCTGTAAATTGCAGTATTGCACAGGCTGGGCTCAAACTTGAGATCCTTCTGCTTCAACCTCCCAGAGTTAGGATTACAGGCATGTGGCATGCCACTGGGGGTCTGATGTTTTGTCTTGTTTTGTTTTGTTTTTGTTTGTAAGATGAAAAAGAAACAAGCCTATTTATATGCTAATGAAACTAACCCAAGAGAGAGGTAAAAAGTTGTTAATGCAACACAGAAAGGAAGGAGAATTACAGGAACAATATCCCTACAGGGGAAATGGGAAAGAGGTCTTATGCACACGTGCACACTGCATTATGAAGTGGCTGGGAAGGCAGAGTATCTGGGGACAGACAGTGGTAGAGGGTTAGAAGCAGAGGTGGGAGTCTGTGCATGTTCTTTCTTGACTGCTTACAGTTTTTCAGTGAAGTAGAAAGTAAGATCTTCCACTGAGCTTGAGAATGGAGTGTGAGCTGTTAGAATATGGAGAGCAGAAAAGGTGCAAGAGAGTCACTTAGGAGTTAGGGAGAGTAAAGAATGGGACATGTGTGATTGTCAGGCAGCAATAAAGATTCACTTGAGACTGCTGATTGTGAATTTAAAAAGACACCAGTCTGTGTATGTGTGTGTGTGTATGTGTGCACGGGTACAGATATATCTGCTTCACTTGGATACATGAGTTTAGACACACACTGAGCAGAGAAGTTGAGTTAACCTACATTTTTTGTCCAGTGAAAAAGAATTGGGAGGGGCAAAGGAACAAGGAAAGGTCTGTGAACAGGAGGGCTCTCGGTGATGGGCCCTGGAACTGAAGCTGTCTCAAAGGGGAGTGACAGCATCAAATTAATTAAATTGCTCTGAGCTTGTTTTTATACATTATATCTTTCTCCTTAGACACTAGTATCTTGTGATTTCTTTTCCCATCACCAATTTGAAGGATAGGTGGGACATTTTGATCTCCTTGTTACCTAGGGTGACTGGAATAGCCTGTGTCCTATACCATTTTGGTGATATTAATATCTGTGACAAGCCATCTCGCTTTGTTACCCGGGAGACCTCAGATACTCAGAGAGTCACTGTGACAGCGTCATACTCTGGCATATCCTGATGTAGACCCTGTGATATCAAGCTGGCTTTTGTCCTGAGTAATGGAAAACAGACATACTTTCCCATCTTCCACGTATTTGTGTAGATAGAGCAAAAAACACTTTTCCTGGATGACAGTTTTAGCTTAATGGATTTTGAGTGACTGACAAGGGCACAATGATAGCCCCATGGGGCACTTGTGAAATCCTTTCTTATCTCCCATGTAGGTTGTATACGACTGGGATGAAAACATCTCAGCATACACTTTTGTATTTCGGTGGAGACAAAGCGCCGGGCCCTGGGCTTGATGGTGCATGTCTGTCATCCCAGCACTTTAAGTCAAAGCAGGAAAATCATAAATTCGAGGCCATCCTAGTAATTTAGTGATTTAGCAAGACCTTTTCTCAAAATAAAAAAAATAAAAGAATAAAGCTGGGGTTGCAGCTCAGTTCAAAGCTTTGGGTTCAATCTCCAGTACAAGAAAAAATAAATACGAAGCTCAAAGCAATTTATTGACTGAGGAGCCACAGGTCACCTTTCCTGATATTGCTCAAAATAGTCCTCAGGCATTAAGAATCTCACCTTAAAACTTTCTCTGGTGCAATTCTCTCTAATCCTTTGAGGACATTTAGGGTACTGTGCTCATAGAGAGTGAAGGAAAGTCATGCTTTAGTTGCATTTAGTGCCTCTGATTGGGCATTTTGGCACCAGAAGCTCAGAAAACATTTTTAAAGAATTTTTCTAGCTACCCCAGTATTGTTCATTAAGGAAATATAGTTGAAGTTTCAATTACTATGGCTACCTAGGGCCGAAGTTTTCTGCTGCCTGGACCCCTGGGCTGCTGAGTACACAGATGCCCAGCCTGTGCTGCTGTACTAACTGCTTTGAGAAGCAGCATCTCATGTCCCCTGTCCCAGGCACACAACTGCTTCTTACCTTGAGTTGCTGTGAGAGAGGGCAGAGTGCAGCATCCTTGGATCACACTGATCTTCCATAGTCCATAATCTGAACCTTCAAACAAATTTACTAATGGCCAAGGGCCAGTCTTATTATCTTCCAGTTAGAAAACTGGAGCATAAGCATTATTGCCTGCCAGCATTTTATATTTACAACCACAACTGTTTGGCTTTTTTATATGACAGAATGTTGTCCACCAGGTAGATCCAAACAGTACTGAAGAGGGTACTCCTTGGCCATTTCAGAGACAACATAGGACTTGAATCTTGGAGAGAACACATTAGAAGCTTCTGTCCCCACAATGTAAAAGATACCTATGTTGAAATCCTTCATTTTGCTTGAGGACCTGTATCAGGTATAACTGCTTTTGCCTTGCAAGTAATAGAAACTCTTACTGTAACTTAATTGGTAGAGGTTTCTTTTTCTTTCTTCTCTCTCTCTCTCTCTCTTTCCTTTCTCTACCTTTATTTATTTATTTTTTGATAGGATTTTCCTATGCAGTTCAGGCTGTCCTTGAACTATGTAGCCCAGGCTAATCTCGAACTCATGGTGATCCTCTCCCCTCAGCCTCCTGAGTGCTGAGATTACAGGAGTATGCACCACACTCACCATTATTTTTCTTATATAATAGAAAATCCAGAGGAAAAGGCCTGTTGTTACTTGATCAGTAGCCCTGTGCTCTGATGATAGGCATCTCCTGCTTTGCATGTCATGGCCACAAGACAATGAGGCCAGCTCTAGGCATCTTGCCCATGTTTAACGCAGAAAGAAAGGAGGAGTGACTAGCACCTCTCCCTCTTACCAGGAAAGCAAAGGCTTTCTAGAATTATTCTCACCTGCCCAAGTGCTGAATGATATTTTCTTTCACCTATTAAGGACAAGAGCTAGATGGTAAGTCATCTCTAACTCTAATAAGGTCTGGAAATTTTAAGAAAGGACTGCTTATAATTCAATTAGTCTAATTATGATCACACCATGATGCTTCCCTGAACAAAACTGAGGTTCTCTTTGCAAGGAAAAGGGGATATGGGCCAGGGATTTGGCTCAGTGGTTCTAGCATCTGTCTTGCAAGTGCAAGGACCCAGGTTTGTTCCCCCAGTAACCCCCGGAGACTCATGCCCAGCAGCAATCAGTACCACATACCACAGTGTCAGGCATGGTGGCTCATGCCTGTAATCTTAGCACTCGGGAGGCAGAGGCAGGTAGATTGCTGTGATGAGTTTGAGGCTGAGCTCAGGGCCAGCCTGAACTACAAAGCAAGACCCTGTCACCAAAAAAAAGGCAGGTGGTATATGTTCTGGATATAAAGTGAACAGAATCTTCCCTTGCATTCTATTGACCTTTTAATGGCATTATGGCCAACTTATGTGACAGCCCACCTAGTCCTTTACCTTTAAAGAGGATAGTGTCCAACCCTACAAGATTTAAGTTCTCATATGCCATATGCAAACTATGAATGTATTATAAATGTGTTGAGGGAGAGATTTTATCCTTTTTCTCTTTCTCTCTGGTGCTGGATATTGTTCCAACCCAGGGCCTTGCACATGCTAGGCAAGTTCTATTGCTAAACTACATCCCTGACTTGAGATTTGATCCCTGGATTCTCTTGAGAACCTAATGATCCTATAACAAGAGAGTTTACAGATTTATAATTATCCAAGCTATTCTTTAAACTTGAAACATAGGATTTGGTAAGATTAGCAAACCAGACAGGTAACATGCCTTCTATGTGGTTATTATCATCAGTGCCTGGATTCTTTCTGAAATTTCACATACTGCTACAGATACCACACTCTACACTCTCCCTTCCACACAATCCTAAACTAATAAGAAAGAGGGGTGGGGGAGGGGGAAATATTTCTCTTATTTTAGGAGAATCCCCAAGTTCTAAGTTACAAGTAGCTGTTCCTGACTCTGTTACTTAGTCAGTGTTATCTGGGTCTTCACTTATGACTTCTCATTCTGAAGTGACTGTCATGACATAATCCAGACACTTCAAGCTGGGATATATCATTTTTAATTGCTAGTTTGCACAGATTTCTTCATAAAATATTTCTCAATCTTTGACTTATCTCTAAGGCTTGTGAGAAAGTTTTCTCTGGAAACACTTTTCCTTTGAACAGTATAGAAAAAAAGAGAAGAAAATTCTTTAGGTCAGTCTATGCAAAATGAAAGGTGAATAAGGTTAGTGCTTCTCAACACAAAGGTTCTGACAATCTAACAAATTTAGAGAGTACTTAGCTTCAGAATCTGAGGAAGCAGAGTTACAGGAGTCCCAAAAGCATAAAGTCCAGTTTTTCCCTTTTGGTCTGCATTGGTATGCAGAGGAATACAAGCAGAAATTAAGTCAGTCAGGAGCTAGGGGTGGAGATAGATGTGCATGTCCACTCTGTAAACACAATGAGCACCAGTGGGACAGGTGGCAGACTTGCTTCCCACTGACAGTGCTGGGTGCTGGAGAGGTCAAGTGGGGAGTTCACTGGGCTGTCTGGCTGAATAGAAGTACAAGGAAAATGAAATCCTGATTACCAGAGAAGAGGCACAGACATCACAGCATGTCATTGTCTTACAGGAAAAATCAGGACTGAGGCCAGAGAAAAAGTGTTTAGGTATAGTTAGGATATCTGTCAGAAATGACCAGAATCCATAGTAACTAAGAGAGGTGTGTGTGTGTGTGTGTGTGTGTGTGTGTGTGTGTGTGTGTATGTGCACACATGTGTATGTACAGAAAGATTTATTACAAGGAATTGCCTCATGTCATTATAGAGGCTGATAAATCCTAAGGTCTATTAGTGGAAAGCTGAAGACTCAAGAGAGTCAATAGTATAGATCTAGTCTAAAGGTCGATAGCCTTAAAACCCAGAGTCTGAGAGGAGGAAAAATATTGATGTTCCAGTTTGAAAAATCAGTCTTTTTTTGTTCTATTCTGTCCTTCAACTGGCTGATAAGCCCCACCCACATAAAGGAAGACCATTCATCTTCCTCTCTCTACCAATTCACATCTTAATCTCATTCAGAAAGAACCTCACAGATACACCAACATTAACACTTGGCTGATATCTGGGTACCTCCTGATTCCATCAAGTGTACACAAGATTAACCATGACAATGTGTTTTATCTTGAGAGAGGGTCCAAGAATTCAGAGTTATATACAGTTGACCCATGATTGGACCCCAGGCAAGTAACTCAGGGATGTAGTTGCACAATGTGGGCTCATGAAATGTTTGCCTCCCTACCTAACCTTCAAGCTCAGCCTCCTTGAATAGTAAGAACCGTTCTTCAGCAGGAAGATCCCATAGTGAGAAAAAACTTGTGCATAGCCTCTATATCTCAGAGGGAGCAGAGATAGCTGGTTTATAAGTGACCCTGGCCAGTGGAGCCTCCTGTTAGGCAACTGTAAACAAGGGAAGGTCAAATCAAAAACCCTATTCTGTCTACCCCACTTCCACTTTATTACCCAGAAGCCTTTGTGGTTTGACCAAGGTGATTTGTATCTGCATCAGAAAATCAAGGGGAAAAAAAGAGAACTTGAGGCACTCAGGTAAACATTATAAAGATACTCAAGCTCAACAAGAGCTGAAAGTTGCTTTTCTCCATGATTGTGAAAAGGAGCTGGTGGTGCCAATACGCACATTAAGAAAAAAAAGAGTACAGCTTTATCCAGAGCTCTATAATGGTGAATTATCTAATAGGAAGATATCAGGGGCCAGAGGCTAGGCAGAGTGAAACTTCATGTCCAGAATAACACTACTCTTGTATGTACTGACTTAAGACTTTCTTGTTTCTTAGGCTTCCAACTAAAGAAAGTCTGCAGGATAGATAAATCATAGTAAAGTGCTAGTAATTGAACAAATTAACAAGGCCACTGAGTCTCCCTGAGAAAAGTCAGTTTTAGGGAGAAATTCATGTGACACCATGCAATTTAATGCACAGAAGTCAAAAGGGTTCTCTGCAGCCTGGACATAGGCTGCAGAGACCGATTCTCTGAATTGGTCCTGGAGGACATCATCAAGAAAATTCTGAGGAGGAAGGCAATGCTAAGATGGAAGTCTTGCCATACCATGAAATTCTCCTGGTACAGGCCAGGAGAACTCAAGAAACCTTGGCTAAGTATACCAAATATTTGTTGTTGATGGTTGAAGTAGAAAGAGAGTTAAAGGAAAGTGTTGGCCATATCAGTGGGAGCAAACATGTCTGAACCAAATTAAAGACTTGCACAGCCACCTCTCTGAGTCATCTATGGCCTGATTTTTTGACTGGCCATAAGAGAGAATTAAAGGGATAAGTGTAGGGAAGTGACCCTTCCTAAAAGCTTTCAAGTGCAGTTGCTGAATTTTCCTTTAAAATTATGCAGCATAGATGCTACTGTCACTTAGGGTCCCTGTGAGAGATTGAATGGTACACTCAAATTAGGTCAGCAAAGAAGAGTTCAGTAAAGGTACCATTTAGTAATATGAGGAGAGATCAAACAGGTGTAGTTCAATATCCTGCAGCCAGTAACTTGAGGGACCATTACCATACCTGGATGTGGAGGAGAGAACTGAGTGGCGAACACCACTTGACAGGTGTAGGGTTCTTCCAGTAAAAGATGGTGCCAACTAGTCACCAAGAAAACACTTCCTAGAGCTCATTTTTCACAATTGGCCAACATCAGAGGAAGCCAGAGAAGAAGAGAACATTTTGACCAGGGCAAACTTCTCGTCAAAGAAGAGAAGAGAAAGGCAAAGAATGTATATAGTCATATCAAAACATAGCCAGCAAAATATCAATAATTTTTAAAGGCTGGAAGAATGTCAGCAGCCCCTTTTAAATTTTTTCTTGTTTTGATCTCAAAAATAAAACAACATCTTATATTCAAAATAAGAAGTCTAGACCATGTATTACTGGATTTAATGTCTAAGTTACATTCCTGGGAATAGCAATAGCTATCATGTGGTTAACATGCCAACAATTTTGAAAATGATTACCTTTTATCAGTTCATAATTTTAATGTTCTTTTATCCTTATCATGAGAAAAGGCTACACATTTCCATTATAGAACAATTATAAACATAGACAAACTGAAAGGAGCAAATAAAGCCTTCTTTTAATCCCATATCCTAGCAATAACCATTGCTAATATTATGGGATATGTGTTTCAGAATGTCTAATTCTTACCTTAAGATATATTAGTTTATTTTTCAACTTTTTATTTTGATATAATTTTAGAATGACAAAAACTACAGTATTGGTACTCAAGAGTCCCATATTTCTTTCATGATGATTCTCTGAATGTTAAGCCTTTACTATATTTACTTAATTTACCTGCCTATCTTTTTACATATTTGTGTCTTCATATATACAAGACATACATAAATGTATAAACATATCTTTTTTCCTTAGTCATTTCAAATTGATCAACTTGGAAATTTTAACAGAAGCAATTGTACCAATCTTTTTTTTTTTGAGACAGGGTGTCACTTTGTAGTTCAGGCTGGCCCTGAGCTCAGCCTCAAACTCACATCACTGCAATCCTCCTGCCTCTACCTCCCAGTGCTAGTATTATAGGCATGACCCACCACACCTAGTATTGTATGTAGTTACAGGGGAATCAAACCCAGGCGCTTGTGGTTGCAAGACAGACGCCAGAACCACTGAGCTAAATCCCCAGCCCTGTACCAATAATCTTAATGCCATCACTATCTCTAAATGAAATGGGCTGGTCAATCCTCAAAATTAAAAAATAAAAGAATAATAATGATAAGAAAACTCAAGAAATTTCTATCAGATAAAAAGCAGACTCAGATAAGAAGTGATACTTTTGTAAATACACTGAAATCTTACTGGAATCATGAGACAGATTGGGAAGAGTCCTGTTTGACAGATGTCCAGCAGCTTTCCCACTTACAGGGACGAGACTCTCTAAACTAGCATACCCTGAGAGATATTAGGCAGCTATAGAGGGCTCAGGGAGGGAGCCCAGAAAGTCGCCTGGAAGGGAATGTCAGGAGTGTGGCCAGATCATGGGCAGCAGGGCAAAGGATGCTTCAATTCAAAGGTGTTGTTGCATGACATCCCATCTAATTTAGAAAGTGGTTGATCATTTCAGAGAAGTCACTTCCAGATGTCCAATTGTAAATGCTTGGTAGGGAAGTCAGAGGAAGAGGTTTGAAATTAGTCATTCTGACCAGAGCATAAACAAGCTCCTCCACAGTGGAGCCACTAGGGAGAGAACTGAAATGAAGGCCTTCTGTTACATGTCAGGAGCTCATTTGAGATGGGTTAAATAATTTTGTTGGGACATAGCATATCACCTTGAGACTCGGCATGGAAGAGTGTCAGATGCTCAAGTGCCTTTCTGGATTGTTATCCAGAGTTGAGCCTGCTCCCCAAGGGATACAGTTGAGATGATCAGGTTGTCCACACTTTTGAAAGACTTAGCAACAGGGCCAGAAGGCTACAGAATGACACTCAGATGCATGTCCATGACCAGGCGGCTGACAGACTCCAGCCTGTGAGGGCATACCTATAGATGAAGACTAAGTTACCCCAGCTTATCTTTAAAATATCCATTATTTTCCTTATAAACTGGGAGTTAGAGGTTTAAATGAGAGACTGTTTCTTAATCAAAGAGAAAAACTCACTTTAACATATCAGTTCCTTACAGAGTGATTTTTTTTTAACAAAGATACCCACAATTGTCTGAAAGGGAAGCTGACAGATAGCATACTGGGTGAATGTCTCCCTGGTTAAAAGACTCCCAGGGACTTGGTCTGATACTTTGAGATCAAAGGGAAATGTGGAAGAGAGATGGGATAGTGAGATGAAGAAAGAGAGAGGAAGTGAGAATCACTCCCTCTCTAGTTCCCAGTTTCTGGAGGAACAGCATGTAGGTCCTCACAGGGCACTCACGACCAAGAGCTATCTGCAGAGAGTGAGTGAGGATGAGGGCAGCACTCTTGCTGACACTGCCACTGCGAGGCAAAGATGCATACACCCGAGAGGAACAGAAAGTGAAGAGCCCAGTGGGAAGGCAACTAAGGTGGAGAAGGGCTTGAAAGGAATCTGCTTCTGGACCTGTAGGCACCAGCCCTTTGCCCAGGCACAGTGGGCCAA
>PVIR01028623.1:0-21803 GCA_004026965.1 Petromus typicus | reverse complement strand
GTCACTCATGATTATAGCTTACTGTTAAATAATTATACAGGCAACAAATCTGGTCTTAAACCATCAAAACCGCATAGCATTTTTCAGAGAAAAAAAAGAATAAAATTTCTGACTTTTTGTGTAGCTCCCCAAATCTGATTCCACTATCTAGATGTTGCTTTCATTTGTATACAAGTCACTTTCTATGTCTATGTAAACTGATGTATATTAGTTCAAGTGGTAGTGGTAATACTAAGATGTGTGTCTCTTGCACTTCCTTGATGTATTGTAACAAGGTTGTAATGAAACACACTAAGGAAAGCTGTCTTCTATTCCTACTGAAAGAAATATACCTTTTTCACTCCTTTATCTGTTGAAATAAGGAAATACATAAATCTACTTCAGTCCTACATCCCTAAGATTAACACCATTTAATCATGATTTATTTACCTTTCTTAATATGCAGTCAGATAACACTTTTCTCTTTTTCATTTCCTGTTGTCATTTATGTTGACCTATATTAAACTTAACTTCCTCCTTTCATTATATTGAGTCTATGAATGGGCTAATTTATAGGAGGGTTTTTTTTCTCTCTCTCTCTTTAACACACACATATGCACAAACACACACATTCAGTATTTGATTCTTTGTCATAGTTGCCATTTTTCTGCTGAAATTCTCCACTATTCATATGTGTTATTCATATGCTTTACTAGAATATGTAATGTATGAAGTAGGCTCCCAGGGGTCAAATACTTTTGAAACAGTTGATAGTAACCTTTCAGACATTTTAAACATACTTTTATTGTAATCTTGTATTCATTCATGTCATATTCTGTCACAGGTAACATAGTGTGTGTGTCCATATCTTTCCCTGACTAGTTGTTTTTCTTTGGATTTCAAAGTAGTTAGTTGCTTTGTGATCTCAATAAAAAGTCCTTTGCTTTAGCTTTTACTTTTTGGTACTGAGAATTGAACCTCGGGGTCATTTACATAAGCTACATTCTCAGCCTCTCTCTGCCTGTTACTTATGTATTCATATAGTTTTAAAATATTTTTTTGAGACAAATTCTCACTAAGTTAGTTGGTGCTCTGTCTGTGCTCAGATTTGGTATTCTCCTGTCTCTACCAACCAGAGTGCTAGGATTACAGGTGTGTGACACTGTACCCAGCAGATATAGTTTTATAAAATTCCCCAATTTTTCTAGTTAATTGGATGGTAACAATATACTTTTTACTTTGTGATTTATGCTAAGTAAGCTAGATCTCTTAATTAAAACTATTTAATGACAGTATTTTATCTGTAATTTATTGGATTTATCAACTTTACAATGTAACTCTGATATTTCTTGATGACTGGAATCTATGTATATTTACCTTTTCTGCACCCCATCAATCTATTTAGAATAAATTTCTATAACTATCCTGACAATTGTTTTTCTTGACTTAAGCACAACCCTTAATTTTCTATTTCTTGGTGCATGATTTGGAGTCATATTCTACTTCTTAGTATGTATGTTGATCATTTTATTTAGCACAATTACTCTCCCATAATTTGTTGGATATTTAATAATTTTTATTTTCTGAATAATTGACTTTATGATTTAAAAAATATAGTAGAGGTCACTGTAAACTCCACAGAACTAAAATGAAAATATCATTTACTCTCTTTTTGGATTTGTTTCTTCCTCCAGAATTTTCATAATTATTTTAATTTTAAAATTTTAAAATATTTACAACAATTATCTGTTGTAATTTTCTTTGTCTGTCCAAAACATTAAGCGTTTAAATATATTCCAAAATTTGAAATTTATAATAATTATTTCTTTTTTTGTGTGCAGTAAATTGTTGCTATCTTTTTTGATAAAATAAATGTTAAATAGTTTCAGTAGAAATAAGATTACATATGCAATACTAATTTCTTTTCCCACTAACGCTTGCATGGCTGAAGCTTGTCCATTCTATCATTTTGGATTATGAATTATTTAATTTGTTTTTTATTATGCATTTTTATTTGTATTTATTCAGTTGGTATGATTCACATGAATTAAGATTTAATTCTCATGGCTATCTACACACAATATATAGATGTAAAATTCCCTAAGAATACATCAGTGTTTACTCATTATAAAATTCAGTAGGCTTAATTAAATATATTTTATGAGAGCTACTTTACACTTTTAAAAGTTTTAACATAAATATTATGTTCACTATATTAAACTCACAATCTCTATTTATAGCTGAAGTACTGTGTTTCAACTAGTAGTGAAAATTGAGTGACTTTGTTGAAATAGGAATTACTATCAGTTCTAAATTCGTTAATGGCTACAAATCTTATTGACATTAATATTTGATTGAATTACCCATGCAGCCAGACATGATGGCAACATATCTATAATTCTAGCTACTTAGCAGCCTGAGGATGGCAAGTTCAAGGCCATCCTAGACAACTAAAATATATAACATATTGAGTAATTTTTTTATTACACAAGAAGAAAATAAAACAAAAACAAAACAAAAAACAAAAGATAAGTTATACAGTAAATTGATTATACAATAAATCAAATGGCCATTGGTAAGTAGCTTTTCTGAAAGTTGACCTGGGGCCCTTAGGAGCATTTAGCTTACCCCCCTCAGTGATGACATCCACAGAGGGCATTCTCAGGTGTGAACAAAGAATTGAAGTGGCACTTCAGGGTGTGAGGTGGACTTCTGCAGTTTACAGTGATTTTGAGGACACAACGCCACAACTGCAATTTGAATTGGTGACATGAAAAGTGTTTTCTAACATTTTAGCTATGAATGCACATGTCTTTTTTAATGATGTCAACTAAAAGAGTTCTTAAACATATCGTTAATTCATTTGTCATGTTAAGTTAAATTTCAAGTACGTTTCTCATAGATCATTTTAGCCTTTTATTATTTTTCTTTATTTTTAATCACCTAATTTCCCTGTCTTATAATGTACAAGTTACTCTAAGAAATTTTCAATTTATCATGAGCACGAGGAAACATACTATGTAGCACATGTGTGTTCCCAATGTATTTGGTGCAAACAAATAAAAGAATCAACTTAACAAAAAGTGGCAATGTAGCATTTTTCTTTTTTAATGCCTTTTCCCTTTATTAATCACTGCAAAGATCTCCAAAACAAATCTGTCCATAATGGATTTTTAGAAGAACTTGGGACTGATGTTTTACTTTCTTTTCCCCTCATAGAACCATAAATTGTATTCCTATGCCTTCATTTTGATTATGGTGTTTGAATTACATGATTCCTTTTCAAGAACTGCCTGACCTGTAATCGTACAACATTTTGTAGCTTTTTTGAGGAAGAGAGTTCATTTCATTTCTCCAAACACAACTATTTTCTGTTACCTAATTTCTAAGTTATGTGTTGTATCCTGGAACAGAAACTTGGATTCAAACAGTAGTTGACTCCAAACTAGATTTCTTCTGACTTCTCTTCCCTTTGTTTGAATCAGTGTCTTCCTTTCAATTCCCCTTGTTCCTCTTACTTAGACTTCACACAAAACTATGTGCTCAAAAATAAACATTCTCCATCTCACTTGCTCTGCAAGAGCTGTCTTCCTCCTGCTGTTTCCTTGCTGTACTTCTTGTTTGTCTCCAGCTATTTTACATTGTGCTTTTTATCTCTTTTCATCACAACATGAAACTCATCTTTTTCTTTTTTTACATCTGTTCTTAAACTGCTTATTTCTTTTGTCCTTTAGAGCCCCAAAAGTCTTTCCTGCAGACAAAATGAATTGAAGAATGTATTTTATGTTCCTTTCTTGAATCGTTAGCACTGGCTATATATTACCTGATCAGTAATTATTAAGAAATGTTTCAGGAAATTAGACTATGTTATTTTAGTCACAATGATTATATTCATTATTAATTTTAGTGAAGAAACAGAAATATTTTAAGCTAGTATTAAGACCATTGAGTTTGGACTCCAACTTTGTTCTGAATTCTTGTTCTACTAGAGCTTGGGCTCTAAAAGAAATGAATTTGCCCTTTCTAGTTTGTACTCTCTGCCTTACAATAATATGAGCATATACAATGATATATAAGTGTAAGTGTATGAGTAAGTTGAAAATTTACAAAATATTTTACTTAATTTTGCTGTATTAATACAATAAATAAAAATCAGTAATTACTGTTCTGAATATAATTAATATTTGTATCATATATTTTCTTCTTTATTAAGATTTTTATTTATGGATTTGGTTTCAGTAACACTTCAGAAATTTGTCAGAATGAGGCCAAAAAAACCTTTGTGTCAAAAGAAAAACTTTGAAATCAAGTTTGTGTTGCAAAGGTTTTAGTTACATTCCACTGAAGCTACTTTATGTTGAGCCTCAGTAACCAAAAATTCCAAATCTCAAATATTCTGAAACATTTTTTTTCTTTTATTAGTGTATGTTTGAAGTACACAATATTTACATTTCTTCCATCCAGTAAGACACATCTTTATTTCTTTATCATCCCCTTTTCCTTTCCTTCCTCCATCAATTGATCCCCTTTTCATTTAAGAAAGATCTATCTCCCTACTTCCTAATTATGTATCTTTTATTCTGCCCTTTATTTATATGTTGATTTCTTATATAAGAAAAACCACTTGATATTTAAGCTTGCATGTATGATTTATTTAGCTTAACATTATGGTCTCAAGGTGTATCCATTTCCCTACAGATAATGTAAATTTATCCTCTTTTTTTGGCAAAGAAGTGCTCCATTGTGTATGAAATGGAAGATGCAGGAAATATTATACCACATCTTCTTTATCCATTCATGTGTTGTTGGACATATGAGCCACTTCAGAGATTCAACTATTATGAATTATGCTAGTAAAAACATGGATAGGCAGGGCTGGGGAATTAGCTCAGTGGTTCCGGAGCCTGTCTTGCAAGTGCAAGGACCTGGGTTTGATCCCCAGTAACCACATACCATACTGGATGTGGAGACTCACACCCAGCAGCAACCAGTACCACATACCACAGTGCCAGGCGTGGTGGCTCATGCCTTAATCCCAGCACTCGGGAGGCAGAGGCAGGAGGATTGCTGTGATGTGAGTTGGAAGCTGAGCTCAGGGCCAGCCTGAACCACAAAAGCGAGATCCAGTCTCAAAAAACCTAAAAAAAAAAAAAAAATGGATAGGCATATATCACTGTACTGATGTCATTAATGCTTTCAGAAAGACACTTAGAGAAAAGCTCAGTCAAATGGAAACTCTGGTTTTCAGTTTTGAGAATTCACCACACTGATTTGCATAGTGGTTGTACTAATTTGTGTTCCCACCAACAATTTGCACAACACATTATTATGATGTCCTTTGATCTAGGCCTAAAATGGAGAACTATTTGGGCACAATTTTGTAATTATCCTATCTCTTCCCTCAGTGCAAAGTTATCTATAAAGTAACTAAATTATTTTTCCTTTGTCTAAGCTTTCTGGTATCCAATCATGTTCTAATTAAACCATAACTGTCAGTTATCTCATTTTGCTTTGTATAGGTCACAAGCTCTCCTCTGTCCATTGACTCGCTGGTTTTGACCTACTAATTTAAGTCTTGTCATCAATAATGAAATAATTTTCAAGGTTAAAATGTTCAAGTTTATGTTTGTTGCTCTGCAACCTGAATCTTTGATTAGACCTGTGCACAATCAAAGTATTTAGGCAGTGGGCTTGTATTTATTCATGTTGATCAAATATTCCTGGCACAATATTCTGCCTCTTTCTGCAATCATGCTGGTAATTTTTGAATCTTTTTCTCATTTTCAGAGTGGTTCTCATTTTTAATTTTCTCCTCCTTTTCTTTGGAAATCTCATTTTCTGTGTCCATTGCAAAAGAAAACTAATAAATAAAATCATATTTTCTTTTTACTTTGTTTCTCTTCTCAGTTTTGTTCCAATTTGTTCATTTTCTAGTCTTATTTTGATTTATTTATTTTCCCAAGTATAGGTAATTTGTGCTGCTTTCTGCAGTCTTCGTTCAGCTAAGGATATTTTGGAGTCTGTATCTTTTCTACCATAGAGATCTTCCTATGCTCTTCTGGGAGATTTCTTTGCCAAAAGTCTTTTGTGGCTCCAATAAGCACCGTACTTTCCCTGACATGTCACTGAAGATTCACAGTAGGTTGTTTAAAAGTAGTTTGATTGTATAAAATGCTGCCTCACACTCCAAAGCAACCTTCGGAAGTGCCGCTTTCTATAGGAAGTGCACAACTTTATTTATTTTCCTCTTTAATCATGTTTGCCAGTCTTATATTTTACACCGTGTTCCTTTGAAAATATACAGGAAACAAATTCTATGTAACATGCTCTGAAGCTTATGAAAGTGTTTGTAAAGCCCATTGATATATGGCCTGCCAAATGAATTTGGGCTCTACAATTACCACATTCCTTTGAAGCAACGTAAAAAATTGAGATCCTTTTCTACTATGAGCAGGTTTAGTGTTTTTAGAACCAGAATTATGCCTTCACCAAAGAATATTTTAAAGAAGCAGTGAATTCATATACATAATGTGTTTAAAATTAGATAGCAACAAGTTCTAGAGATAAGTGGCCAAGTGTCTAACTTGAGATTCTTATTTATTCTAAGAATAAATAAGGACAATCCTAGAGTTTTATGACTTGAAATCTTATTAAGATGCTATGATAAATGTGATAGATTCCAGTGACACTAGCAAAGACTATTTTTCAATTCCATAGCCTAGATTTTATAGACTTCTTGCAACTGTTAGCTTCACACAGAGCTAGCACTGTGTCCCTAAAAAGATGATCATATTATTCCACAAGGCAGTCTCTAAACATGTCTTGAAATAGATTCTCTAAAAATGACTCCAAGGAATTTTTCCATAGCATTCAGTGTGACCTTACCTGACACACAGCAGACAACAGAGAGACCATTCCCAGAACAGCATGTGATGCACAGTCACTCACGGAGTCACACTGCACTCCGCAAGGTGGCAAATTGCAATCCACAGGAGATGACAGCAGCCACTGGAGAAGCTCTCCTTCATGATATCCAGGGAATTCAAGGGCTTTATGATCCAGAAACATTTATTCTCTTTCAGAAGAAAGAAACCCTATAATGAGTGTGTCCACAACCATTGTCGAAATGCAGTTGAGAAAACACTGGTGCAATTTAAAAGCGTCTTATTTCTGTGAATCTTGAGAAGATACACTTTGCTGTGTTTCTCACCCCATTTCTTCTAGTGAAGACTGATTATTGATACAGTGCTGTGACAGCCAATGATAACATCACTTCCCAGGACAGGCAGGAAGCATGTGCCCCTAACAGGCAAATAAGCATGAAAGAGTCGAATCCTGGAGACAGAAAGTCATTGAGGTAAAACCTTAACAAGTGGTTTGATAAAAAATGAGGATTTCTTGATGATTAGAGGAAGAGGCAGCCATAAAGGGAAAAGACGAAGAGAAATGTGATTAAGGTAAGTGACATTTAACATGTAACATTTCTTCCTACCAGGAGTGAAGGAAAGAAATAAAACCATTTCCACAGTTGAAGTACTCAGCAGGGACAATGACCTTGAAGACATTACATTAAAAAGTACTTCCCAAAAGAAGCAGGCAAATACTATTTCCCTACCTTTGTCATTACAAGTTGAAGAAATACATTTGTATAGTGCTAGTTAGAAGGAAAATGATTATTGAATTCAACCATTAGTGCTACTTTTCAGACTTTCTTTGTGGTAGTTTTAGATATAAAAAATATTTTCTTTAATTAATATACTGGCTTTCAAGAATTAGAATGAGCAGTTCAGTATCCAGGATGAAGCAAAATATATAAAAATATGGAAACATGGAAGAACAGGAAAAGAACAAAAGAAAAGGTGTTTATAAGATAAAAACAGATTTTCCTTGAACATTTGTGATTTATACTTTCCACCAAATCCAAAGAGGAATGATTTGAGATTAGTGTAAAAAAAATCACCCTGATTCTTCTGTTCAGAGTTTATCAAACACTGCCTATTTCTCAGTGTCAATTTGGTTATTTGGAAAGAAGTTGTGATTATTTTATAGTAATTTGGGAATAGTTTTTAAAGGATAATAGTGAGACTTACCTCAATAAGGAAAACATAATGAAGACAATATCATTTTTATTTATTATATGGTTCTGTAAATGTACAATTTCTCTTTGAATGTACCAATCTTTATGCACTATAGTTCTAGAGAGTTTTTTAAGATATATAATTCTTTTCTTCTTCAAAGAAATCACACTTCCTTACATTCAGTTGTAATCCAGTCAACAATGGGCAATTCTGTTATTTATTTTACTGTTCTAAATTAATTGATTTCTATTGTATATTTTTCAAATGTTACCCACTGATTCAAGTTATTGGGAATTAAAAAAAAAATTTGCAGTCAAATTATCTTTAGTAATTTTTAGAATCTCCTTTGCAGTTGTACAGAAGGGTGAACTGCACTGGCAAATGTACTTTGTGTGGAAGTAGGGGGTCCCATTAAACCACTGGGCACAAATGGAATTAGTATTTGTCCTTTTTATGTCTGGCCTCTAAAACCTCTTACAATCCCCCAGGCCTTTTCTTCTTCTGTTGGGAAACTACTTCAGAGGATGTACTTGAGAAATGACAAGGACTTGCAGGTAGATTTGGCTATCATTTTTAAAGGCCAGAGAGTAGATTCTTTGTCATATTCTTTTTGTAAAGAGTCCTTTGAAGAGACGAATAAACAAACAGTAAAACCACTTTTGGTCCACTTGTTATACAAAAACAAAGTTGAGGCCAAGTTTGGCTATTGGATACTAGTTTTCTGAAACTTGTTTAAGAGAATAGTAAAGGCTGAATTCATGTATAATTTTATGGAATGGAATTATTCTTACTCTTGTGGACTGTGGTATAGTCCAGAAAACATTAAAATCCCGACATTTAAAGGCTAGATGTTATACTAGTTACCGTATCGCTGGATAATATATCACTATTTATCTAATTTTTTTATCCTCTGACAATCTGACTTAAAATTGAGTTGAAATAGTCTTCCCAATTATGGTCAAATTAGCTGTTTTATAAATGTCAGATGTGTATAATTTGCTTTTAGCCATATTTCCTACTGTAGTTGACCATTCTGTCTATATTTAGCATTTTAAAACTTACCCCATATCCTGATTTTTAATCATTGAAAACTGTCTAATTTTCCTCCTATTTAACAGCATCCTTTGGAACTCAATTACTCAGCCTGTTTATAGCAGTGGAAAGCCAGTAAAAATTTAGTATCGAGTAACATGAACCTGCTATTTGTGAGCACTAAATATCTTAATGCTTCCTGTAAGTAGCCCTATCACTCATTCACAGAAGTGTTTTTTGGTTTCCTGTTTCAAAATGAACAAAGCTCTCCCACCCTGGGACTTGTGCACTGAGAAGCACACAAATACTTTTCCCCTACCTTTGTCATTACAAGTTGAAGAAATACATTTTTATAGTGCTAGTTAGAAGAAAAAGGCTTTGCATCAGCTGGCTCTTATGTTAGACTCTGGCCCTTCTAGTCACATCACAGAATTGAGGTGTTTAGATCTGGGAACCAGATAGGAGTTTTAACTCCTTTTAGATCACATCTGCCTGGATAGCTCATCACACATAAACACGAACAAGATTATAACATAAAAACTAATAAAAAACCCAAAAGTAATAAAAGGCATTTAGTGAGGACAGCATATATGTTTTAAACTGTTGCTCTCTAATTATCACCACTTAGTGAATTAGAACTAGACTAAGATCTTCTCTCACTTATTTCTATGTGTTAGCAAATGGTGTACTCATCAGAATAATTTCCTTTGCTCAGTGCACATAGTTGCAAACCACCATCAGCTGAGGTTTCATTCCTTTTGTGAAACTGGGTCATCTTCAAGCTCACTGGTTACAGGAAGAATTCACTGGTTAGAAGTTCAGTCCCTATTTCCTGCAAGCTACCAGGTAACTCACACTCACTCTGAACTCTCAGAGGCAAAATAAAAATACATTTTTGGCAAAGAATCCATAATTATAAAGGAGAGATCATCCTGATATGAGAATTCCCATTACTTGTCATGGCGGAAGCTAATTTAAACCCCTTTTGTTCCTGAATATTTTCATCTTTCCAGTAAAAAATTGTGAATGAGTCCAACTCAGAGAAAAAAATCAATGTCCTGTCTAATTCATCTATGTGAGTATCTATATCATGGCTTATGATCTTGAAAACTGTGTAATATTACAATATGAATTATTCTCTTGTCTTAATATGTAAATTATTGTGCTTATTGTAAAGCAAATAGCTGTTCCTCTCTGTGGACAGATCTATTTTACATGTATATTAATTGAGAACTCTGTATTCTTTGTGTGTTTAGTTCTCACAACTTTTATGAATTGGTTCCCACATTAATTGATGACTTAAATAGAATCTTCATCATTTTTTAATTCTATATTCAAATGAGTCATGATTTTGTTCTTTTAAAAATTTGGCTCTTCAATAATATTAAATAAGAAATTATCATTCTTCCTTTGTTTTCTACCACATTTCTCCTCATGGATATGTTTTCAATAAGTGGGTGCTCAGAAAGCAGTTTCCACTTGGAGATTTCTCTTTGTGGTAGGAGTTAGCCCCCAGGTCACACTTGGAAGCTGTGAGGTATAGATGAGTTCTCAGCCATGAGAAGCAAATGGAAACTACAAATGAAAATCTTCTTGGCTGTCCTTTACTAAAACAATCTTATCTAATAATTCTACCAATTAGAAGTTAATATTGTCTAGAATCGCTGTTGTAAAACACACACACACACACACACACACACACACACACACACACACACATTGCCCAAAGTACCTGAAGCACATCACATATCTTTTCATTTATTATTTGCTTTCTAATTATTTTAAATAATATAGTTATTTAAATTTTAATGCTCACTCATGTTTCTAGCTTCAAAATTTAATGTAAAAGACTTTTTCTACATTTGATTTATATACCTAATAACAAGGTATTAAGTGCTCAAATTTTTCTTTATAATTTTCAGAACCCAAACATTTGGTAATCTTTGGATAACTTCAAAGTGTACAATAATGCTCCATATTCCTGAATTATCTGCATCATCTTCACAACACAGGGAAATTTCTGTGAAGATTAACTTTATAAAAGTGATATATTTGCCTACAGAAAATATGAGATGTAGGCCAAAGTTGATTCCAATATTCTAAGGCAGAGAGAAGGAGATGCCCATCCAGAATGGGAAAATCCTATTCAGCATGAAGCTGTATGTTAAGGTTGACAAATAAAATGTACCCCAAAGAATTCAGGCATACACAAAGTGATTAGATCATAGGATACTATGTTTATTAGTGGATGGATCCATTACTGATAAAGTCCACAGCTAAAACTGTGGTTTAGACTTGGGACTTGGTCAGAGGTGGATCATTGGGAGTGGGAACTGAAGAGTGTATATTGATCACAGCTGCTGCTGCTGCTGCTGCTCCTCCTCCTCTTCCTCTTCTTCCTTCTCCTTCTTCTTCTTTTGTTTTAAACAAAAATATGGAAATCTTGAACTAACATGAATGACTTAAATTCTTTTTTCCCTTTCGGAATTAAAGTAGCTTTTACAGCTCAGGATTGAAACGCAGAAAGGAGAAGGAAACATGAGATATATTTCTACCACACACTATATACTATGTAACGATCTAGAAGGTTCCCAGAGAACGGATATATTCAGAAGGTGACTGGATCTTGGGCATATGATGCTTATCAGTCCATTGATGAATTTGTGTCTCATTAAGAAGTAGAATCTGGTTGGAAAGATGAATCACAGGAGGCAGAACCAGGAAAGGTGTATTTTTGTTCTTGCTGCCTCCCTTCCTTCCCTGCTCCCTAGTTTCCATTGGTTGAGCATCTTGCTTCTGCTGTGCCTTTTCTAGGCCATTTTTGCTTTGGATCTAATGTACAACAGACTGAATGTTCTGAAAACTGTTAGCCAAAATAAACCTTTTCTCTTATAACTTGTGGGTGCCAGGCATTTTGTCCACGATATAGAAAAGCAAAAGTTTTGTACCAAAGAACTGGTATTGTTGTTGTGACTGTATCTGCTGTGCAGGGGTTTCTGGAACTTTGGGCATCCTCCTCAACTAGGAGCCAGCTGGGATTCATTTCCCAACTCAGCCAGTCAGACACTCTTCAGCCATGAACTAAGTGGGGGCATGCTTCTGCTTAAGCTGCTGAAGCTTCTACCCAGATTTCAGAGGAAGACCTCGGAGGCCAGGCAGTATTCCCTGAAAAATTAGTGCAGGAAGCTGTGAGAGCGAAGTCTCTCCTACAGGGAGACCCCAGGAAGTTGGAGATGGCAGGAAGGAAGATTGTCTAATGATGAAGGCCACAAGCAGGAAGCAGAGCCAATCCAAGACAGATGCTCGGTGTACTGCATCATCAAAACCATATAGGTGGGATTGCCCAAGCTCTCTGGAATTCACATTTTTTTTTTTTACTTTTTACTCATGCTGACATTTTTATGTTGAATGTTGTGCTGTAACTAAATGACAGATTTTTTTTTTCATTTCCCTTGATTCATAGAATATGTGTGTTAGGTAGGGGTCTTTTCACTCAGCTCAGGGATCATTTAAGGCAATGCTATGCACTGTTTCAACTGTAGGAGTGGTAGAAAACTAACTTCTTATCAACTTATAGACCTGAGGGTCATTTCAAACAACACTGAGTTTATGTGAAGAGAATTTTGTTTCTCCTTGTTTTAGAAATATAATATTTTATTGGTTCCAATAGGAAGCCACAATTTAGGGCACAAAGTAAACAAGAAGCTGCACATCTTCGTAATCTTTCCTTCACAAAAATGAGATGTTGATTCCAGATAATGCAGAACTAAATTAATAAATCACTTTTATTTATTTTTCTTATTTTCTTTACTTAACCACACTGAACCATATATCTAAATTTGATTCCAAGTTATAATCTTCATAGACAAAATATAATTTATCTAAAGATCTATCTATTTTATTGATAAAAGGAGAGATCTAGCATTGGAATTTTGCTTTAACTTTTAACTAAAAGAGCCTGATGAACCAGCATCTGATGTAATGTTCCTACTGCACCATAGTAGCTGGGCTCACACCTATCTAAAAAGTCAAAGTAAACTTCAGAAACTTTCAAATATCTGTGACAATAAATAATTTAATACACTGCATGAGAGAGAGCAAAGTACTTTACAAAATTTAGACATTGTCTTCATTGCATACTTTTTGAGGGTATGAATCAGTAAACTTTTCTATAGATTAAGTAGGCTTAGTCTCCTTTGATTATTTCAAGAAATATAAATGGTTAGATACAGCTCCATCTATAGTGAGTTCTGATTTACAGTTATAAAGAAATTACCTTAGACTGTTACACAGATGCATGCACATATTGATGTGTTTTGCCTTTCACTTTTAGATTGAAATAAATTCTACTTTAGTGTCAGTATATTTTGGGCAAAAGGGATATCCTACTGTGATTCCAACATAATAAAGGCTGATTGAAGTGTCAATGATTCAGAAGTGTTTCTATTAGAAAGTTAAACATGGTCTTTTTTATTTAAATGAATTGGTTCAGATTAGATGATGTCAGGACAATATGGCACACTAGAATAATTTAAATACAAGGCCCTATCCATTGAATAATGAAAATTAATGTATTGATTTGACCCTCGGCATAACTGGAGCTGTCCTTCAAACTCTCTTTCTTCAAGAATAAGTCCTCTATGTGCAATACAACTTTCTGAACACATCATGATTTTTAAAATTTTTCATAGATGTTTTTACACAGTATGATACCATTTGAATTAACAGTTTAAAGTTTACAAAAAAATCACTAAATTTATATTTCTAAATCCTTGTGGCTATATTATTCATATTATTTTGAATTATTTGTATGGAGGAAGGTTAGTGGAAGGGGAATTGAGACCACATTCCAAATAGAATTGCACCAGAGTTTAAAGTGAACTTGGAAAAGTATATTTGGCCAGGCTTTTAGAGGGACATTCATTTCAAAAGCATCAAATATAGGCCAGGAGATTTAGCTCAGTGGTTCTGATACCTGCTTTGCAAACACAAGGTCCTGCATTTGATTCTTGGTACTACAAAAAAAATAAAGAAACTAAATTACCAACCATACGAGTTTGGAGATTAGACCAGGAAGTAGAATCAGTGTTCTTTAAGAACAATACGTGTGTTAAACACTAACGCGTATAAGAATGAATTAACATCAATTGATGGTGAAAAGACCTTGATGAGGTGTAGAGTATGCTGCCCTAAAATATTGCTCCTCGACATTTGGAAGAACACCACAAGCAAGAACGTCTCTAAAGTATTCATCCTGATTCTTTCTTAAAAGAGGTCATAAAAGAACTCTTGTCACCTTCTCTATATATAATAGGCTATAGATCCTCCTTTCAGAGGATTCTTCCTTTTACTATTGAAAAAAAGCCAAAGACACAGAGGTTCCAAGAAGAATCTGACTACATCTACTTGGATGAAACTCAAAATTCTGCTCCCATATTGTAATTCCATCTCACCCTTCCTGTCCAATTACTTTCCTGTGACTATACACTCTTCCTCAGACTGAAACATAATAGCACACAGATTTATCTTATGTCTTTGAGTCCTCATTTCTGAAGCCTTCCCTATAACATAAAACTTTTATTATACAGGTCTACATGCTTTTCTCTCATTAATCTGTCATTCATCATAGTTTTTGTTGAGTCACAAAATCTTTTCTCACAAGTTTATGATTGAAGTTTAGAAAATAAATTATATTCTCATGTCTCAAAGTAAGGAGAGATTCAACCTCAGCAAAACTTAAACTTATCTGTATTCTTATCTGTTTAAATACAATTTAGGGCCTTGACATTTCTATTTTTCTACTTAATATTTGTACTTTCCCTTAATTCAAAATCCATTTTTCTAACCACAATGTTTCTCACTTATAAAATGAGGTAACAATAACTACATAACAATGATTCCCTTTGATGAAACTGTACTCTGGCCTTTGAGGTCTCCTTTTGGGTTGTCCTCCTTTTACACAATACTTTCAACCCATTTTGTCCAGTTGTAGCAACAATGTGTTTAAACCATTTCAGAAACCATTTCTCATCTTTTTAATATGCCTTCTTTTTCTGTTTTCATCCTAATTCAATATAAAGTTGTCAGTATTTACAAGAATGCATCAGATTATTCTCTTTTTTTTCCCCCCGAGACAGTCATTTATTAGATGCTTAAATGGAGATAGATTGTAGTTAAAATTCTGTGGCAACAATTTGTATCTATTAAAAAGAAGAAGAAAGAAATGTGCATTTTTATGTTTCCTAAAAGTCTGATGTGATCAGATCTCTTTGTGGATATTACTGCCTGTGCTGGAAAGGGCAGCAGATGATCATGTGGTAGGTTCTCAGAGACATGGGGAGGGAAAGTTTTACCATATAGCAATTTCACCTTTGGTGTGCACTTGTGTGGTTCTGAGGTACCACAAAGCTACTCAGCCACACAATAAGATGTCAGTGCATACCTGTATAAGGAGACAAGTCACAAAAATCGTAGAAGAGGGTACAACGGTGGCATGTTTGGCTCTCAGCCTCTGGATACCAACCTACTCAACCAGTGACCACATGCTTCCTGGGAAAAAAGTTCTCAGCACCTTGTCTCTGTGTGAAAATCTCACAGCAAATGTACACGTTCATGGCTTCAGCCTTGTTAAATATGCCAGTATCAATGCCAATTAAATAAGTTATTCAGGTCAATACATTCTTCTGAATTTTACATAAATATTGTAGGTATTTATTAGGACTCTGCCATGTTTTGAGATATGCATATATCATATGATAATCCGATCAACCTTAATAGAATATCTGCCACCTTATTTCTTTGCTGTGGGAACATTCAAAAGTTTTTCCTCTGGCTCAGTTTATTGTTAGAATATAATATTGCTGTGTAACTGTAACATTGTACACATGGATCAACTTCCCACCATATAGCTGTCCCCTACTCTTCCCCAGCCTGTGGTACTGTTACTCTGTGTTCAGTTTCCATGAAATAAGTTGTTTGATATTTCAAATGTGAGTTAAGTCATGAGGTGTTAGTTCTTCTGTGTCTTAATGAATTTTTTTCACTTAAAATAATATCCTTCAGGATCATGTATGTAATCAAAAGAGATTTAGCTGGTTGAAGTGGTACATTCCTGTAATCCCAGAGATCTGAAAGGCTGAGGCAGAAGAAACAAATTTGAATCCAAACTACTTGTGCAATTTAGAGACTTAGCAAGACCCTGTCTCAAAATAAAAAGGCTGGAGATGTAGCTCAGTGTGAAGCCCTAGAGTACAAGAGGACAAAGAACTAAAAGAGAGGATTTCAGGGCTGGGGATCTAACTTAATGATTCCAACACCTGCGTTGAAAGCATAAGATCCCCGTTAACCACATACCACAGTGCTGGGCATAGTGGCTCATGGAAGAGGCAGGAGGATTGCTGAGTTTAATGCTGAGTCCAAAACTAGCCTGAACTACAAAGAGGGACCCTGGCTCAAAAAAACAAACAAACAAAATCCCCAGAAGATTTCAGTTTATTTTAGGTAATTTTTCTGAATTATATTTCATTGCACTGATAAATATATATATAACATGGCAGAGTATATATATATATATATATATATATATATATATATAAAACAGATTATATATATAATCTATATATAGAGAGAGTCTATATAATCTATAATATATAAAATCTATATCTATATCTATCTATATAATCTATAATTTTTTATATACCTGTAATCATATGTCCAACATATTTGCATATACATTGCATATATAGACATTCATTTTATGAGTGGCTGTGTATGTAGTACATGTATATACCTGTAGTGTATGTATATATGTTATATAACACACACACATACATACATACATACATACATACATACATACACACACACACACACACCAGCTAACTAGCTAGCTCCAATATATTTCTTTTATACAGTTTATTATTTATGAATCAATCCTTGTCTTGGGTTTTGTGAAGAATGCCACATAAATCTATAAGTGATCTTGTCTATATGCTGATTTCATTTCTTTCAGTATACATACCCTGTAATGATTTTGCTGAATGAAGAGATAATTTTACTTTCTTTCTGTTTTACCTACTGACTGTACTAACCTATATTCCAATAAACAGTGTAAGATATTTATGTTCAAAAGCTTTTGCTATTTTTTATCTTTTTCATTATATTTTAAGACTGTGAGTTAATATCTCATTTTGTTTTTTATTTGCATTTCTCTGATGCTTAGTGATGTGTATTTTTTCTTACCTGTTGGCCACTTTTTTTGGTAATGTCTGTTCAAGACTGTTGTTCATTTTTAAACTAGATTGTTTGGCTACTCTAAAATTTTCACTTTATTTATATACTCTAGATATCAACCCTTTATCAGATATACAACTTACACACATATATATTTCCATTCAGCAGGTTACTTTACAATGGTAATTGTTTCACTTGCTATGCAGAATTTTCTTAGTTTGAGGCCAACCCACTTATTTAATTTTGCTTGTGCTTCTGAGATTTTTATGAAAAAGGATCTTTGCCCAAACTAAAATTCACTTAATATTTTGTCTATGTTTTCTTCTAGTAGTTTCACAGTTTGAGATCTTATATTTAAACCTTCAATTCATTTTGCATTGATTTTTGTGTATGAGGTCTGGTTTAATTTTTGTTTGTGCTTGGATACAGTCTTCTCCGGTCATTTATTAAAGTGAATGTCCTTTCAGAAACATTATTATATGTTCTTGTTGGGTATAACGATGTCACTGGGCTGTAAAGGTGTGCACTTGTTTTGGAGTTCTCAGTTTGGTTGCATTAGTCTGCGCATTTGGTTTTTGTGTCCACACTATTCTGTTATAGTTGTTCTAGCTTTGTATAATTTGAAGTTATAGAGTTCAGTGCCTCAGGTTTTTTGCTTTTTTCTTTTTGTTCAAAGTTTCCTTGGTTATTCATGATCTTTGGTAGTTTCACTGGAATTTTAGGACTTTTTTCTACTTGTTGAATAATGGAATTTTGATTGGAGTTGCCCATAGTCAGATCACTTTGAATAACTCAGGCATTTAAGGCATTTCTTTCATCAATGAGATCTCTTAAGCATATAACATTTTAAATAAATGTGCCTAGTATATTGAAAAATATCACAGTTTTACATTTTGGAAAGTAGTTATTGTCTGCAAAGAATCACGGTGAGAATTTCCTTAATGCTGGACATGCAATTTGTATCCTGTGTGTAACATTTTAAGTTGAAATCGCCACTCAAACATTTCACAGACAAATTCATAGACAATGTGTGTGGTCCTCATGTTCTCAGCTTGAACAAAAAGTGGAAACCTTGTTTACACAGTGCATGGACAAAATAAAGTTTTTCATACTGCCACCTGTAATTTATTTTGTTCAAATTAATCTTGGTGTATATTCAAAAGATATTTAACTAATACATCAAACATTTTAAATCTTTAACTCAATTTGAGTCTTACCTAATTCTTTGCCCCTTTAAAATTTAGTGTCCAGATGCTATGATTTTAAAACACGTTTGACATTTATCTTAAAACAACTTATATTTGTTATAAAAATATGGAAAAATTAAAATTAAAAAACACAAATAACACACATGTTGGTAGTTCAATTCAAGAGCTTAATCTCTCCATGATTATGGTAAAAAATCGAACAGGAAGAGAACCTAATCAAATTTCTTCATAACGTCAGCTTTGAACCTGGCCATTGAATTCGATTTGGTTCTGGTCCAAATCAGTTTGCAACCAGAATCATGGAAATGAATCCAGGTCATGAACCAAAGTACTGTTTCATTACACAAACCCGAAACAACATTTTAAAACATTTTATTTATGTTTTTACCAGACATACCCTATGCAGTATCAATTTATATGAAGTACTTTTATGAGATAGGAGACCTAATATCTACACTGTTTTTTAATCTCTCTTTTTCCATGGAGAGTTATGTCATGAATATTCTTCCAAGTTATAAAGATAAAGTTTCTTTCTAAATATTTCCTTTTCCCTCTTCTAAAGACCAAACCCTCGACCTCACACATGCCAGGCAAGGATTCCACTAATGGGCTACACGCCCACACATCTAGGACAAAACATAATTAAAAGAAATCTACCCTGTATTTGAATATTTGGATTATGGCAGGATTTCAGTAATGAAAACATTTTCCTGTCCACACCCTTTTCATATATATTCACATATTTAACTCAATATAGCCTTAGAATACATCCTTAAAAATGAACTAATTAAAAGTTTGCATATGATTTAAAAAAAAAATAGCTGCAATTTTGCAGATCACTACTGTATGTTTTATGTTGGTAATAAGTACTGATTCTATCCCCAGTTTTTTTTTTCTCATATTAAAGTGGTTTGGTGCTTTTCTTACTTCACTACCTGTTGAGCTTATAAACACTGATCAGAGATAAAAAAGCAAAATTAGTGACAATTCAATGTTATAGTAACGCAAATGTCTGAGATTACATATCAATTTAAATGAAATTTCTGTAACATCGTATATAATTCAATGTGTAAATAATAAACTTTTCCTCTTTTTTTTTTTTTTTTTTTTTTTTTTTTTTTTTTTTTTTAGTTTTATTTTCCCGATCTCACATTGTAACTTATGGAAACTGCTCAACCAGTCACAGTCCTACAGTGAATGCTTGGAAATTATAATATATACATCTAATGTTGCTAAAAAATTTTCTATATAAAGACTTTAAAATCATTTTAAAATTGGATGTAAGAAGAACATTTTCACCACTTAGAAAAGTAAATATTCAAAAGTGCCTCACTCTGGAAGTAGTTCACTTCATGAGGATAGTTTAGAGGATGAATAGTAAGAATAAGTAAAGATAAAGACTTGCGGAACACTGAAAAATTAAATCAAAGAGTCACATTTTAAAAATCATGTGGGTGGTTAAAGCAAAGTGATCTGACATGTATCACTCTTTAATAGAGCTATTGAAAAGAGCACAGGATTATTATATAATACAAACTATAGTTCTGGTAAAATGAATGACATCATTTGATACATAGTTATCATTCAAGGTTATTCTTTTTACATTTACTCTTTCTGCTACATTCCCAAGATTCACACATACACGAAATATAATTAAAATGTACAGAAGTTTTTCTAAACGTCCAAAATTACTTGATTTCTTACACATTGTATCTGCTTCTGGATAGGGCTTTGCTATATTAGGGCTCTACTGATCTTTTAAAACCTGTTTATCCTCTTCTAATTTTGAGCAGCACACTGGTTATCTACTCTCATTTTGTCATCACCTTGCTCAATGTTTTTCATGTTTAAATATTTCCAGAGCAGATGTTGGTCTCTCTTTCTCTCTTACACACACACACACACACACACACACTGAAAACAACAACACCTTTACTCAGATGACTTCTATGTAAAGTCTAAAAGATGCTCAGGCAAGTTATCATAAAAATTGTAAGGCAGTCTTTTCCAGAGTGGAAATATTTTCTTCATTTTAAATGAATAAATGTGATTTAGGGTCATATTCAGAATTTAAAAGTTTTACTCATCTTTATAATAATTACATAAAAAGAAAAGACATAAAAAACCCAAAATTTTAAATAAAACTCTATGAAATTTATAAACCAGATGTGTATGTGTTCATCGATCTCATAATTTCATTTTACATTTTACACATTGAGTTTGTTTTTGCTGATTGTAGAAGAATTGGATGAGCATACATTTTCTGAGCATCTGTATAGTGATGAAATTATTATGATCACTAAACATTTTGGGATAGTAGTGAACAGACTCCTGGAAAAAAATATATTTATAGTCACTCTTATACATATACACACATATATATATATATATATATATATATGTGTGTGTATATGTATAAGAGTGACTATATATATATATATATATATAAATATTTTTTCTTGTTTCTGTTACCTTATATCTTGCATTATAAAGGTGCCTTTAATATTACAGCATTTAATGGATTAGTTTTCATAGTAGAGATTCATACAAAATTAGTGACAATTCAATGTTATAGTAAAGCAAATGTCTGAGATTACATTTCAACTTAAATGAAATTTCTGTAACATTGTATATAATTCAATGTGTAAATAATAAACTTTTCCTTTTTTTTTTTTTTTTTTGGTTTTATTTTCCTGATCTCACATTGTAACTTATGGAAATACTAAACAATGGTGATTTCTGATTCTTATTGTGTAAGTCCACTTTCTATCAGGGTGACAAAACACCTGAGATAACCAAATAAACAGATGAAGATATATTTGGCTTACAGATTTAAAGGTTTCTGTGCACAATCAGCTAGTTTCACTCCCTTGAGATCCTAGAAAAGTACATGGTGAGAACCTAGTAGACAAGGTTGCTTACCTCATGTCAGCCTGGAGACAAGTAGATGGGAGGAACGAGCTTGGGTTCCAGTGTCATCTTCAAGGGTGTGATGACTTCTACCAATGTGCATTTACCAAAGGTCCTGCCACCTCCCCATCACACACAGGCTAGAGACCACACTTTGAACACAGGTCTTTCGGGGGTATTTAGGAACCAAACTCTAATATTTGTCTTCTGGTGACATTTTCATGTATTTCCCTTGGTCATTCTTATCGGAAGGAGTACTGGCAAATTAAAAGTAATTAAACCTTGATTTTATTTAATTCTTAAATTGCTAATGATTCAAAAATATTTTATTTGTGATTTTATATTATCCGCCACAAAAAATGAG
>PVIR01028622.1:9644-21894 GCA_004026965.1 Petromus typicus | reverse complement strand
AATCCTCCTGCCTCTGCCTCCCGAGTGCTGGGATTACAGGCATGAGCCACCACGCCCGGCACTGTGGTATGTGGTGCTGGTTGCTGCTGGGTGTGGGTCTCCACACCCAGTATTGTTATGTGGTTACCGGGGAATCAAACCCGGGCCCTTGCGCTTGCAAGACAGGCGCCGGAACCACTGAGCTAACTCCCCGGCCCCCCTCCCATAGCTTTTAAAACACATTAGCCTTGTAGAGGTCACATTCTTTTTAATTCTTATGATTTACCAATCTTACTCTAATATAGAGATTTCTAACTCTTTGTCTTAGTTACATTTCTCTTGATGTCTAGACAAAATACCTGACACCCAAGCTAAGGGAGGAAAGGTTTATTTAGCTCAGAGTTTGTAGAAATTTCACTCCATAATTGGCTGGCTCCAAGTCAAGGTGGCATTGCAGAGGAGAAACAATTTTTGGCTGGCACAACATAGCAAATCAACAAGAGGATGATCACAGCTCTTTATATACCTATATCTTACCCAGGCTACTTAGGACAGGTAATCCTAGCAGCCATGGTCCTAGCATGCCACCCTGAATCAATCCCAGTATCACACATTCTAGATCCAGGCACCTCTGAAAAGCTCCACTTATGGCCACATGAGGCTTTGGGGGAACATCTAAACATACACCGTAATGCCCTGGTTCATATTAAATCTGGAAAGCTTTCAAACATTTTTGTCCAATAGATTTAGACTTTCTAGGGGCCACTAAATCATAACACCCCTACCTTTAATGCTGCTATGTTTTGGTGGTCTCCTGGTCATCTCTCATTCATTGAGACTTTTAGCACCTGCATCACTGTCTTTTCCACCCGTATCTCTGGCGTCCTTTTGGAAACTTCAGATCAGTGTGAATCATTCTTACACTTTTTGGCCTCTAAGTTATTTGGTTCCCTTACTGCCTGTGATTTTTTTCTGCTTCGTTTACTCATGACATCACAAACAAGTACACCATCATGAAAATCTTGATTTCAAATGTTCCATTCTTTTCCAATACTTCCTGTCCTTTCATTTTTTGTTTTGTTCTGTTTAGTTTTATATTTTTGGTATTGAGGATCAGACTTGGGACCTTGCCCTTGCAAGGCAGGTGCTGCAACCACTGAGCTAAATCCCTGTCCCTCAGTTTGTGTTCTTTAAAATTCATACTCTACTAGCTCTTTGTTCCCAACCTGCTTGCCCAGTCTATAGTCCATAGTTTATATTTGTAATCATCTGTTCATAAATATTCCACTCTTTTGCCTTGCACTCACCTGGCTATGTATTTGTCCAGCAAATTTCTAATCCTGGTGAAATTGAATAATTTGCTTCTTCTGTGCTTGCTCCATATTTTCACTCATTGTTGAAGAAAATAATGTTCTACCCTTGCATTTTTTCCTGTTAAGGAATTCATCTAATATCATGGTTTAACTGTTATCTGAACCATTACAACTAATTCAAAGTGTGGATTATGATCCTAAATAACTTCATAAGGTAATGCATTAGAAATTTAGAATTTTGGACCCTGGCATGGTGGTGCAAGCCTGCAATCCTATCACTATGGAGGCTGAGGCAAGAGCATCACTGAATCAAGACTCGGTGGTGGTGGTGGTGGTGGTGGTGGTGGGGAATCTACAATGTTGAGCTCTACTCTAGGGACACTGAATAAGAATCTACATTTAAACAAGCCCCCAAAGGTGAATAATTGCATTAAAGTTTGAGAAACACTAATCTATACCAATGGTTCTCTGCCCTGATTGCAAGTCAGAATCAGATAATCCTAAAATTCAGCTAATGCCAATGTCTAGTTTCAAAATTTTAATTTAATAATCTGGCTAGGTCCTGGACATATATAAGTTTTATGTTACTACGTTGTTTTCAAAACAAATGTATTTATTTATTCATTCATTCATTCATTTAAAGATGGAATTTTAAGATAGCTGACCTTTTCAAATAGCATATATTTATAACACATTCTATTATATTTGCCTTAAGGAATTGGTACAAATATATATCATTACATCTTAATCATTTTTACTTCCCTTTTTCCTCCCTGCCCTCCCATCACCCTTCACCCACAGACTGCCCTTGCACTTCTAGTTTCAGGCCACCACCCTCCCAACCTTCTGAAGAGTTGGGACTACAGGTGGATAGCACCACATCTAGAACAAAGTGGTTTAATGTACAACCACAATGAAGAAGCAGCAAACTAAGACTGATAACTCTCAATATCCCCAGGGCAAATTGTTTTCAATTTCAGACTCATATCCACCTACTCCATATCTCTACTTAAATGTTTAGTAGGTTTGAGAAATTATATATATTCAAAACCAAAATGCACATCTTCCTTCCAAAATGTACTCCTTATGATTTTTCTCATCACAGCCAACAACAAGTCACCATACATGCCTCATTTTCTGTCTTACCCATGAGTAGCCTTTCTCCAGCTCCTCTGTCCTCCCTCTTATCAGGGACGGTGATGTTGGGGATCTAACACAGGGCACTATGCATGCCAAGTGTGCATTCTGTCACTGAGCTACACTCCCTGATTCCTTCAATCTCTTAATGTTGAAACTTTCTAGGGCGTGTTGCTCCTCTGGACGTACAAAATATCCCTTGGGAAATCTCATTTACATGCTGATGAGGCTTTGACTTAAATACAGTCAGACTGCTCAAATTTAACCTGTGGCAAAGGAAGTTATTACTTTTCTTCCTCCCTCCTTCAACTAGGTACTTCTGCCAAAAGGTTGGAAGTAATTTCTTATTCCTTTCATGTCTTGTCTCCTACCTCCAATCCTTATGAAAGTCTTATCAATTCTGCCTTCAAAATATATTTCTTAGCCCATTCTCTTATCTCTACTGCTGCCACCCAAATACACTAATGATTTTATTTTTTAAATCTTAGTAAAGTGGAGCTAAGGCATTCTACTCTGGTAAAGAGTATCTCTCAAGCTTTCAACAAATATCATACCAAATAATACAATTTTAGAAACAGTTTAATTTAAACCTGAAGTAAAAGCAAGGAAAGAAAATTTTATAGTGAACTGGAAAACAGAAAATTCTACAAAAGATGAGGAGAATGTTATAAAACGTTATTGAGGACATGGAAAGAGGAAAAAAACAGAGGTACCTGTTTCTAAAGTGACATGAGTTGAAAGACTTAGTAATTCACAACTCATTAGTTCTCTCCAAATAAATTAGAAAATTCACCACAGTTTCAATAAATAAACTCTATTTTCAGGGTAGCTTTGCCTGCAGATCTTCACATTGGTATTCGGATATCAAGACAATGTAAAGCTAGAATGCCTGATAAGTATGATATTGACACACAGACAAATAGAGGAATAGAACAGAATAAAGAATCAATAAGCAGATATATGATTACAAAGAGATGAGATGTATGTGAGTGGCCCTGGAATTAAACCACACGTGTAAAAAATAAAGTAAAATTGCATCCTTAATACACCCCATGTATAAAAATATCTCAATTCCAGATGAATTAATGTCAAAACGTGAAATATTCAAACTTTGAAAAAAATGATATAACAAAATATATTTATAGCTTCAGGGTAGAAAATGGTTTTAGAAACAACACAAAAGGCACAGGCTCTAAGTCAAAAAAAAGTTATGCTTTACTATATTAAATTTTTAATGCTTCTGTTCAGTGAAAATATCTGATTGACATCTCTGGGTCATTTGTGTTTGGAGACATTATGTGAGTAGTTGTGGCCAGTAGATTGTAAACTGCAGAATATATGCCATATCCAAGCTGGAGTATTTGCATTTGCCAATATACACCCCTCAAAAACTTTGTTTTCTGCCCACTTTATTTGTAGGCAATATTCTAGCTGAATGCAGCCTGGATCCTGGGGAGAGGCTGGACAGAGCAATACTATCACCCAACCAGTGACACACATGTTCCAGTTAAAGAAACCTAAACACACACACAAACAAACAAACAAACAAAAACATCTGAAGTATGATGAAATCTGTGTTGTTGTCTTATTTTTTACATCGGATTTTCCTTTTTTAAAAAAAATTGAAATCTTTATTGGTACATTACATTTTCACATTATGATTGCATGTGTTGTTTTAATTTGCAGTTTTCTAGTAGTGAGAGATGTTGAGAAATCAAATATAAATGCTTGCAAGGCTGCAGAAATGTACACTAGGACAATTTAAGTATGAGGATCCCTCAAAAAGCTAAACTTAGAAATTTCATTGGAACCAGCGATTCTTTTTCTAGGTATCTTCTGCAAAGGGCGAAAGACATCATATCATACTGTCATGTGCACGTTCATGTTTATAGCATCACAACTCATGATAATTAAATCTTGGAAGCAGCCCACACGTCCATCAGTGGGTGAATGGATAAATAAATATGGGATTTATACACAGTGGAGTAGTATCCTGCCATAATGAAAGATAAATTTGAGTCATTTGTAGGAAAACGGATGTACCTTTAGACCATAATGGTAAGTGAAATAAATCAAACATACAATTTTAAATATCACATGGTTTTTCTTAGATGAAAAATACAGAATATAAAGAACAAAGTAAAAGGAGATAAATCTTTTGCAAAAGGGAAGCAGAACAAGATAGAGAGAGGCTTAATGGCAAGGAGAGGAAAGTTATGTGAAAAGAATTAATATGTGTTACATACACACACGAAATCATCCATGAGGAGTGTAATCATTACACAATGCAAAAACATAGTAATAAAAATAGAAATTTAAAAATATTATCAATAAACACTATCATAAAGAAACTTAGAAGGCAAATCTCAGATTGGGAAGAGATATTTGTACAATATTTGTAAGAAAGATATGTGTAAAAAATGATTACTATCTAGAATATTCAACGGACTACAGATCAATCCAGAAAAATATTAACAATTTTATTGAGAAAAATCTGACATTCTGCTCAACTATCTGGAACTCAGAAAAATGCAAATTAAATCAACAATAATTCAACAAAAAATACAATTTCACATGGCTCAATTTGATAAAAATGTAAAGGTGAACTGAGTATAACAGTGCATGCCTGTAATCCCAGCTACCTGGGAAGCTGGGGTAGGAGGATCATAGGTTGAAGTTCAGTTTGGGAAAAATAGCAAAAATTTTCCAAATAAGTAAATAGGTAAATAAGCAGACTATGGATGTAGCTTAGTAATACAGTACTTGTCTAACAGGCAAAATGTTGAATCCTCACCACTGAAAAGTGCAATTACAACAAGTTTTGATAAGAAAGGGAGTATCATCACTCTTTGTTGGAATATAAATTGGTATAATGCCCTGGAGCATGTGTCAATATTTACTGAAACTGAAGATATAAGTATAAACCTACATCTTTCTATTTAACCTCCATGAATATACTGTAGAGAAACTCCAGAACAGCATTATAAAGGGATGTAGATAATGGTGATGATCAGTATCACTGATGCCTGGCATATCAAATATTTATGAGGGGATGAATAGAAAAATTAACTTGTTATACTATGCAATGGAAATTAAAGTGTATGAGTTGGAACTACATATGTGATTTCGTATAAAAATCACACAGAGTGAGTAATTCAATTGCAGAATGTTTTCTGAGTATAGCTTTTACACAAATACTGAACACATGCGAGGCAATACCATATATCTGTTGTAGATTAGATTTTTGCTCAGAAAATGATCATTCCTTCTCCTCCTACCTCCAATGGAAAAATGCATTTTCACAGTGCACTGATAGGTTGGCCTTAGGATTTTCCCAATGGAACATGAACTCTAAAAGGATAGCATGAGAGATCCAAGCCAAGGTCTCAAGAGGCATCGTGTCATCAATTTGTTCCTTTAGTACATCCTGACCTTCACAGTAAAAAGTCTGTGTTCCCTGAAGCTCACCTTTTAGTCTCAACTTCATAATGAAAATATGTAGAGAAACAATGTCCCAGCTCTCACACACACTTGCACGCACGCGTACACACACACACAAACACACACATAGATAGACACACGCACTAGTAGAATAAAATTAATGCTTGTTATAGAATAATACAATACAGAAAATACAGGAGAATGCAATTTATCATCTGTTTTTATCTATCTATCATGTATGTATAATAAATAGTACACTCAGGACAGTGCTTGGTTTGTGAGGGATAGAACAAGGAATCTTTGTCCTTCTCTATTATATTTTATTTTTCTTCACAGCTCATGTGTATTTATTCTTTCCTTCTCCCTCCCAGTAAAATGAAAATTATATGAAGACAGGAGAATTACCTAATTCGTTATCTGGTGTGGTCCACACATTCAGTGCATCCTCTGGCATACAAGAGGTGCTAAATAAACACATACTAAAAACATGAGGCTGCTCACTAATCTATATGTATGGACAATACATACTGGCCTTGCAGGGTTATGTGTGTCAGTGGTGTTGAACCTTGCCTCAAGGCACTCAGTTGTATCAGTTTCCTGTTATTTTTCTGTTCTGGACATGAGGTTTCTCTGTTGAACTAATCTCAGTGTTGCAAAAAACACTGAAGCTCTAGGTTCCTTTGTTCTTGGCTGTCCATTCTGTATTTCAGTTTCCTGGATACAATAATACCTAACTCATAAGATAATTGAGAATATTAAGTGGTACAATGATATGAAGCACTAAGCACAGAGCTTGGCACATAACAAATGCTCAGTAAATATTAGCTATTTGCTACTACTATACTATGCACCACTTCTGCTACCACTAAAGAAATAGTTGTCTGTGCAGTAAAAGTTCATGAATATATAGAAGACTAATTTACTAAAATAAGTACTCCCACATTAGCTTGTCATTTTCATCTCCAATTTCATTATTATAGAGTTGTTCTTTTAGTTTAGCTTTTCTCATCCCAGTTGTCTCTTATAAACTTTATTGGAAATACACTTCCAAGAGCTCAATGTGACTGACTGTATGTGCTTTCTTACTTGCCTCTGTTCTTGGCCAGGTGGATAACATGAAGGCTCTTGGGATATCTTTAGGAAGGAACACAGTGACATGAATTCTAAAGGCAGTATTGAGCTTTCATTCCTTTTCAGTCAGTGTGGTTCTGTTGACAGTTACTTCCGGTCATCACTCTGTCTCAGCATGAGCTAAGTCTCCAGCCTCTGCTCCCTATGACACAAGTGAGAAGTTGGAAGTCTGTGAAAGTGCTTCCTAGTACAGTTCCTAAGTGTTCAATGTCCCAGCAATTATCTCTGTTTTAGGACCCATATCATCTTTCCCCATTTTGGAGGACTACCAAGAGAAATCAAACCCAAACTCGCTATTTATGTACTTTAGCAATACCTCTTCCTTGGCCAGGATATGTAATCCTGAGCATTCTGGATTATAAAAGGCTACATTATTTAGTTTAGACTCTATTTAAGGGATATTAATTAAATGAAGTTGGAAATAATACTTTCTTTTAGGAAAAAATAAAACAAAAATCATAAACAATAAGACAACATTATAGTTATTACCACTGTATAATTATCGTCATAGTACCTAGAGCATAAGAAGTATACAAAAAAGATTCTTACCAATAAGAAGCCAACAGATAATAACAAAATCTTTCTTTTCAGTGAACTATGATAATCTGGTAGTATAAATAAAACAAATTAAGGATACATATTTGAAGTGGTTTTAAAACAATGGAATTTGTAACTTGGGAAATATATAAACATCCTATTTCCTATTATATCTTCTATTTTGTACTTATTTGTGGCTCCAATATAAGAGAAACCATATGATACTGAGCTTATGATTTATTTCACTTAACATTATGCCCTCAAGTTGCATCCATTTTCCTATGAATGCCTCGTTTACCTTTTTTATGGCACTGTATCACTCCATTGGGTAGTAATACCATATTTTCCTTAAACATTCACTGTTTCCAAAATGTAGCTAAAATAAACCATGTCACATAAGTAGACATTTATTCCTGTAATGTGACAATTGTAACTCTTTGGGAAAATACTTAGAAGGAAGATATCTGGGTCAAATGAAATTTTTATTCTTAGTTTTTTGAGGAATCTTCCATCTGATTGGCATACTGTTTTTTTTTATTTTCTAGTTTATGTTCCCACCAACAGTGTGGCAGAGTTTCTTTTCCTCCACAACCTCATCAGCATTTGTTGTTTTTATATATTTTTTGATGATAGCCATCCCTTCCAGAATTAGATGGTATCTCAGTGTAATTTTAATTTGTATTTCTCTGATAGCCAGAGATGATGATCATTGTTTTGATACTTTATAGACAATTTGTACATCTTATTCTGAGAAGTACATGTTAATTTTGGTTGCTTATATTTTGACAGGTTTTTTTGTTTTGAAGGTCTAATATTTTTGATTTCTTTATATATTCTTTATGTTACTTCTCTGTATAGGGAATATCTGGCGAAAAAATTTCCCCATTCTGTAGACTTACTCTTCTGTTGGTTGTTTCCTTTGCTGTGGATAAAGTTTTTAGTTTGACATCCCATTTATTGATTCTTGATATTATTTTTTGTGCCACTGGGGTTCTGTTCAAAAAGTCTTTGTCTATGCTTATGTGTTCAAGAACTGTACCTATTTTATCTTCCAGTAGATTGTTTCTGTTTTGACATTTACACCTTTGGTTGATTTTCATTTTAACTCAGCACATGATGTGATGTATAAGCCTGGACCCAATGTTTCACATGTGCATATTGAGATTCCTTAATAAATGGTGCCTGGGGTTGTTTTTGCTTCTTCTATTCTGTTCCTTTGATCCATATGTCTGTTTTGGCACCATGCTGTTTTAATCTCTGCAGTTTTACAGTGTAACTTCAAATCTGGAATTATAACACCACCTGCTTTGTTTTTATTACCCAGGATTGCTTTTGCTATTCTGAGTCTGTTATGATTTCATATAAACTTTAAAATTACTTTCTCTAACTCTGTGAGAAATGAAGTTGGCATTTCACATGAGATTATATTAAATTATATGTTAATTTTGGAAGTATAGCTATTTTGATTAGGCTGGTTCTGTCTAACCAGGAACAAGTGATATATTTTCATTTTGTGATGTCCTCCTCCATTTCCTTTTTCAGTCTGAGGTAATTTTCACTGTAGACATCCTTTGCTTCCTTAATTAGGTGAATACCTAATTACTTAATATTTTTGATGTTATTGTTAATGGATTTTTTTCCTAATTTCTTTTTCAATGAGTTTACTACTGTATCAGAATGTTGGTGATATTTTTGTGTGTTTATCTTGTATTCTGCTACATTGCTGAATTTGATTATTAACTCTAGGAGTTTTTTGGTGGACTTTTTGTGGTCTTATAAAGTATCATGTCATCTGCAAATTATGATATTTTGACTTTGTCTTTTCCCATATATATCTGTGGTAGTCAGGGTTGCATGGGAATAGGTTTAATATAGGATGTATAATCTATAGAATTACTTTATAATATTCTCCAAAAGTTCAAATGGAGAGGAATACAGATATCTGCCCATACACCAGAGACCCGAAGAATCTAGCTGAGGACGTGGATCCCACAGCAGTGTCCCCCATGAGTCCAGCTGAAAGCCTAAAACCTGTACCAATTCCCTCCACGAGTTCAGCATTGCCTGCACAGTCCACAGCAGTGTTTCATGGAAGTCAGTATTTAGGATATGTACTGGGAAAGCCAAAGGGACAGTGGTGGAAACTAACAAGTCTATGCCAGAGGGGTGAAGAATTTATGCCACCAGGCTGAGGAATCTGCACTGGAGCCATCAAGCGATGTTCAAGCACCCCTGATGAGAACAGCAGCTATCCGCAGTGACAGCAAGGACCCAAGCTCCCCCAACAAAGAGAATAGCTGAGTTTGTACCGGGAAAACCAGCTGCAGCAATTTACTTTAGGAAAATCAACTGTATACAATTTTTTCCCCTCTGGTTCTCATTTTATGCCTTTGAGAACAGTTCTCAGAAGGGTCTTCCATGCCCAGAAACACGGTGACTCAGTTCATGTGAGCACTCCAAGAAGACTGTTAGTTAATCCACCTCAGTATCCCTATTTTTTCCCTTGCCTAATTGCTCCGGCTGCTATTTCAAGGGCCATATTGAACAGGAATAGTGATAATGTAAATCTTTGTCTTGGTCCTGATTTTAGAAAGAAGGCTTTCAACTTTTTCCAGTTTAATATGATATTGACAGTAGGTTGGCCATAAATGGATTTTATCATGTTGAGATAAAGTCCTAGTTTCTTCAGGGTTTTTTGTTTCAGAAATGAATTTCAAATTTTTTTTTTTTGAATTTCGAATTTTGTCTAAGTCTTTTCCAACATCTATTGAGTTGATTCTGTGGTTTCTGTTCTTGCTTCTGTTTATGTGATAAATTATATTTATTGATTTGTTTAAGTTGAGCCATCCCTGCATCTCTGTGATGAAGCCTACAGGGTCATGATGCATGATCTTTTTGTTTTGTTTTGTTTGTTTTAAGACAGGGTCTCACTTTTGTAGTTCAGGTGGGCCCTGAGCTCACTATGTAACCCAGGCAGACCTTAAACTCACAGAAATCCTCCTGTCTGCCTCCCAAGTGCTGAGATTACAGGTGTGAGCCACTATGTCTGGCATTATGGTATGTGGTTACCAGGGATCAAACTTGGGACCTTGTGCTTCCAAGGCAGATAGATGCCAGAACCACTGAGCTAAATCCCTACCCCTGCATGATCTTTTTGATGGTTTGACAAATTCTGTTTGACAGTGTCTTGTTAATGATTTTTGCATCTATGTTCATTAGAGAAATTGGTCTACAGTTTTTCTTTTTGCTTGGATTTTTGTTGGGGTTTAGGGTCAGGATAACATTAGCTTCTGACAATGATTTTCTCAGTACTACTTTCTTCTCAATTTCCTTAAAAAGTTGGAGGACTTTTGGTGTTAGATTTTCCCTGGAGTTCTTATATTAGATGTGAATCCAGCAAGTCCTGGACTTTTATTGGTTGGTAGTTTTTGTTATCATCGTTGTTACTGCTTCAAACTCGTTTCTTGTTTGGGGATTGTTCAAGCTTTCTTTTTTTCTTTCTTTTTATTTTATTTTTTTGTAGATCTGGTGATTGAACTTAAGCCCTTGTGGTTAGAAGATAGGCACAGTATCACTTGAACTAAATTCCCACCAGCGTTGTTCAAGCTTTCTAAGTCTTTTTTGTGCAGTTTTGATATTTCATACATACATACATATATGAACATCTCCCTTTCTTCTAAGTTCTCCAATTTTTTGAAATATACATTTATGAAGTAGTTGCTAATAATTTTCTAGTTTGAGTGTCCATTGTGGTGATGTTACTTTTTTCATTGCTAATTGAGTTATTTGTGTCTCTTCTTATTTTGATAAGATTGGCTGAGGATTTGTCTATTTTACTTATTCTTCAAAACAAATAGCTACGGCTGGACATGGTAGCACATAATTATAATCTCAACACATAAAAAGCTGAAGCAGGAGGATTGCTGCCGTTTGAGGCTAGCCTGGGCTGCAAAGTTGATTCAAGGCCATCATAGATTTTTATATTGATTTTTAGTATCCACTTCATTAATTTCTTTTCTGATCTTTATAATTTCTTTGCTTGTACAAGCTCTGGGTTTGGGTTATTCTCATTGTGTAAGACCTTGAGATGCATAAATAGGTACATATTTGGACTCATTCCATTTTTCTGATGTCAGTGTTGACTGCTATAAACTTCTCTAATAGTATTGCTTTCAGTAAGTCTCAAAAGTTCTAGTACATTGTACTGCCATTCTTTTTTAATTCTAGGGACTGTTTGTTTCTTCCTTAATTTCTTCTGTGACTCATTGATTATTCAGGTATATGTAATTTAATTTGCATATGTTCTCATAGTTTCTATGATTTATTTTGCTATTGGTTTCTAGTTTCATTGCCCTGTGATTTGATCATATGCACGGTAAATTTTTGATTTTTTGCATTTACTTGGGCATGTTTTTTATAAATTCAAATCTTTATTGGTACATTATGAATACACATCATCATCGCCTTCACCATTGAGTTTGTACTAGAATATGACATGACTTGATTCTCATTTTTTCCCCTTTCCACCTGCCCTGCCACCCCACCCCTATATACATAATTTTTGTTTCCTTTTTTCTTTATTACTGTTACGTTGTTTTCCCCCTCATTATTTACCCCTACACCCTCTTTCCTTTTAAATATTTTCTATTTCAGAATATCAACTATACATACTACAATTCATTTACAACTTCATTTTCTCATACCAGAGAAAA
>PVIR01028621.1:0-21801 GCA_004026965.1 Petromus typicus | reverse complement strand
TTGTTTGGGACAAGGTCTTCCTGTGTGGTTCAGGATACCCTCAAATTTGAGGCCATCGGGCCGGGGAGTTAGCTCAGTGGTTCCGGCGCCTGTCTCGCAAGCGCAAGGACCCGGGTTCGATTCCCCGGTAACCACATAACAATACTGGGTGTGGAGACTCACACCCAGCAGCAACCAGTACCACATACCACAGTGCCGGCCGTGGTGGCTCACGCCTGTAATCCCAGCACTCGGGAGGCAGAGGCAGGAGGATTGTGATGTGAGTTTGAGGCTGAGCTCAGGGCCAGCCTGAACCACAAAGTGAGACCCTGTCTCCAAAAACCTAAAAAAAAAAAATTTGAGGCCATCCTCCTGCCTCAGCCTCCGGAAGCAGGTGTGTGCTACCATGCCCACATCCAGGCTCGTCATGGTGGAGCTAAAGAAGGTGGAAACCAGGGGCACTATCAGAGGAGGGGAGAGAAGCTCAGTAGGAGATAGTTGGCGGGTGCTGGCCTCCAAGCTTGGAAGAGGGGGGCCTGTGCCTGGAAACCCTCAGGGAGACTCCCCACTCCCGTGACTTTGTCTTTCCTGTCCCATCCTTGCCTGAAGAGGAGGAGGTGGCATCAGACAGATCAAAATAAAACCCAGATGACTCAAACAGAACCCGGCAGGCAGGAACATTAATGAGACATGTGACAATGGGATCCGGCACCGTCACCCCCCAGCCCTGGTCCCAGACCTCAAGAATGAGGGCCACTGAGGCCCATCGGGAGCCCCAAGTGGAGGTTAGGACAGTGGGGAGACTTGCCCTTGAGGAGCACCCCAAGCTCCCAGGGAGGTCCCACACGGCTTCTGACTGTAAGAGGAATTTGGGAGGGAAAAGGCTTGCTGTTCCTTACGCCTCTCTGTATGTTTTGCTTTCTCTACAGCCATGCTCATTTCTGCTTCTGAGAGAATACTTCTGCTTTGTTTTCGTTCTTGCCTGTGGTAGTGATCAAACCCAGGGCCTGACACATGCTAGGCAAGTGCATCACCACTGAGCCACACGCCCAGTCCCAACTAACTTCTTTACAGAGTATTCTGAGCTGGACGTGGGGGGGCTGTGATCCCAGCACTAGGGAAGGCTGAGGCAGGAGGATCACAAGTTCAAGCCTCGCCTGGACAGTTTGGTGATTCTGCGAGCCTGTCTGAAAAGAAAAAATAAGGCAAAGGGTTGAGAATACAGCTCAGTGTGAAGGGCCTGGGTTCACTCCCTAGTATTCCTGAAGACCCGCTGTATATTCTCCATCAGCTTAAGAGGTCCCTGGGAGGAAGGTGCAGTCCAGGCCTGTCCCTGGTGCCCTGCAGTCTGGACACCAAGTAGCTGTCCTAATGGATCAGCTGTTAACCTGTCTCCAAGGCCCCATGCAGAGCTCCCCAGGCATCGATCGACACCACTTCTCACTGGCTCCCGGTTCCACCGACGAGGATACAGGCTCAGGAAGGTGTTGGGTTTGCCGAGGTCAAACTCCAAGACTCAGTGGCATGAGGGCAGCGCCAGGACCCACAAGCAGGGCCTGCGCCTGGCTCTGGGGGCTGGTTGGTCTGGGGCCTCCTCGATGCTCCCTCACGGTGGACTGGCTGTCCCACATCCCCAGCTCAGGCCAGCTGCCAGCTGGGTACACTTTGGGACAAGAGGGGACATTTCATGGACACATCTCAGCCGGGAACCTGTCACAAGGGGCAGGTCTGTGGGCCTCCTGCCTCGGGGGCACGGAGTCAGCTGACGGGCCAGGGTAATTCCAATGCGAGCTTACTCAGTGGCCCTGTGGCCTTTCTGGCCTCTAGGTACTGGAAGCCACTTCTCCCCCAGCCTGGCCCCAGAAAACCAGCCCAGAAAGATGGTCTGTATCAAATTCCCATTAGGAGGGAAGTTGGCTTTAGGTGAGAAGTCTCTCTCTCTCTCATACACACACACACACACACACACACACACACACACACACACACACAGAGCCTTCACTGAGTTGATTCTTCTAAGTCAGGCACGGTGGTGCCCAAGGTCCACCTGTAATCTCAGCACCCTGGGAGGCTGTAGCAGGAGGATTCCAAGTTGGAGCCCCACCTGGGCCATTTCATAATACTCTCACGTGAAAATAAATATGGGAGCTGGGATGTAGCTGTCTGCAGAGGCCCTGGGCTCCATCCCTAAAATGGGGGGTGGGTAGCACTGCCTGCAGGTCCACGCTAGATCCTAGAGTTCAGACAAAATGGCTTGGCTGTGGGTCCAGGGCTCCTTCCCCTCACAACCGGAAACTCTCGGCCAACACTGGTGTACCCAGGGCCTGCACGCGGCACCGGCACAGCTGTCGGCCAGCTGGTACCAGCCTGTGTGGTTCTGGGCAAGGCCCTTCGCTCCACGTGCTTCTCATCTATAAAATGGACTGAGACTGCCGCTGGCCCCAGGTGGATGCGGATTCCTTCACTGTGTAGATGCTTATTTTAATTTTTTAAGGTTTTTTTGAGACAGGGTCTTGCTTTGTGGTTCAAGCTGGCCCTCAGCTCAGCCTCAAACTCACATCACAGCAATCGTCCTGCCTCTGCCTCCCGAGTGCTGGGATTACAAGCATGAGTCACCACGCCCGGCACTGTGGTGTGTGGTACTGGTTGCTGCTGGGGTGAGTCTCCACCCCCAGTATTGTTATGTGGCTACCAGGGACCGAACCTGGGTCCTTGTGCTTCCAAGACAGGCGCCGGAACCACTGAGCTAACTCCCCGGCCCTGTAGATGCTTATTTTCAGGCCTGGCAGCTGCTAAGTACATAAAGCAGCCACCATATAACAACAGCTAATTACTGACTAATCCTCTTCCCATTCGGCCAATTAACCCACAGCTGAGGCCGACCGGAAGTCATCCAGCAGAGGACTGGGAGCCCGTCTCCTGACACCCCGCTGTTCCCAGGTTTCTGGCTGCTCAGCCCTTCCAAGCCCAACAGACAGCATCACAGACGCTCCCTGAATCCCCTGGCATTGTTAGTTCTCCCAGCCCCGGATCTGTACCAGTGTGGCTGGGCTGGCACCGGTGTGGCTGGGCTGGCACCAATGTGGCTGAGCTGGCCAGGCAGAGGGAGGGGATGGTGCAGTCCCGGTGCAGACAGCCCCTGTGGGATCGGGAAACCTCGTGCCATGCCAGGCGAGCCTGGGGGCTGCAGCGAGGGTGTGCACAGGGCTTGGGACCAGCAGCACGCAAAGCAGGGTGTTGGTGACGCCCTGTGACCTTGGGCTGATGACCCCGTCCCTCCTCAGTACACTGACACTGGTGGCCCCTAAGCTGGTGAGAAGATTGAGGGGGAATGAAGCAGGGCTGGCTGGCTGGGCAGCTGGAGCCCTGCAGCCTCTGAGCGGGTGCTGGGGCTCATTTAGTAGTGGGGTGCCGGGGCGCTGGCAAGATGGGAAGTTTTCTTCAGCAGCCTGCACCCCCAGCACTCTCCCTGAAGCGCCGCCAGGAGACGTGCTCCCAGTGCACTGCTGCCGCCACTCAGGATTTTACAAATTACAAGCTACTCCTTAAGCCAACCATCTCCAAAGTTGGGCAGAAAAATGCTACAACTTCTATTTATAGTTAACTCCTATAACTGTTTTTGAGTTTGTCTTTATGGGTACGGTAGTACACTTGTACTTTATCGACACGAGCGAGACCAAGTCTCATCCTCTCAGGTTATGGTCAGAAAAGGTCAAAGGCAGGGTCGGACGTGGGGGCCAGCCCTCCTCACTCGGACACTGAATAAGCCTCAAACCCCGAGTCCCACCAAGGCACCTGCAGGTGCCACGCTGCAAACCGCTGACCAGACCCCCGTCACCTGCAGGGCAGTCTCGGCCCCTGCCCCCCCCGCACACTCGCATCCTGACTTTCAACCACTCGCTTCACCTCCAGAGAGGTGACACCATCTGGAAGAAAGAAGAGCAGCATCGGAAGGTTGAAAATAAAAATAAAGCGGACTTTATTTAGAAGATAAAGGTGGTGGTATCAGTTTTGGTTAATAGAGTCGGGCTCAAGTGTTTTAACAGGTCTTTAATGCCATCACAGACTGGCATGCCAAAGGCATTCTGAATGCCAATTACAGACTGAAGATGTTTCCAAAACCAAGATGCTATCGAAAGTTGATGGAGTTTGGATTTCTCTTAAAATCGGACTAACACGCTTCTTAAATAGGAAGAGTTAGACTGCTTGGTTCTCAAAGTTAAAACCCTACACTGAGCGATCCCCTCCCTCCCCTTTACCACAAGTCCCTGGGGCAATATCGCAGTCACCTCTGACAGTGAAAACGCCAACATTCCAACAGAGGGGACTGAGGAGGGTTGGGAGAATGAAGAGCAAAATCAGTAAGTGTAACTGTATAGGCAGCTGCCACTCGCGGCAAACCAAAGTCTAGTCCGATGCCCATCCTCTTCACATTTGCACCGACATCTTCCCAGGCAGAAGGGAGATTCTTGAAGGAATGCCCAGCCGCAGACGGACGCCGTGGGGTGCTGCAGGCTGAGGACAGACACCGGACAGCAGCGACCGCCAGCCGGAGGGAGCTAGGAAAGAGGACTCAACGTGCAACCAGTGCAGATGTCTACAAGGCACCAAGACCACAGTCCGAGCAGCCCACCGCCACTCCAGCAGGGAGGAGCCGGGCAGCTGACAGCAGCGCTCGCCACTGCTCCCGCCACGACACCACGACACACCCGAGGTGGTTTCCACGACACCTCTTGCTCTTCTGCCTTCTCCCGCTGCTGTCCGGCTGAGCAGCCCACACAGGACAGAAGCGGGCAGCACTGAGGAATGATCAGATTACTTTTCTTGCCCAGTATTCCTGGCCCCTCCCTAAGCCCTGACCCAACCCTATCTCCTATCAGGAATGGTTAGTTTATCAATCTCTTCTGAAAGAAACTAGAACAGAAACAAGGCATTCTAGGGACTAGGTCTCCGAGTGGGGCTCAGGAGTGGCGTCCCTGGTCACAATGGAGCGGCTCTCCTTCAAACACCTGGATTTTTTTTTTTTTTGTACACTGGTTCATAGATCGGCACTTGACTTTGAACCTGGCACCAAAAGGCACAATATCTGATACCCTGTACAAGAGCTATTCGAGATGCTGCCGGGTGGGTGAGCAGAACCGAGCCAATCCCGCTCTCCAATGGAAGGCGTGGGCAGGGAGGGAAGACACGAGCGAGATGGAGAAGAACACAAGCCCGGACTCCTAGCTAGAATGGAAATGAAAGTGGGATGAGGTCTTACTTTTTAATCCTCTTAATTACCAGGAAGCAATTTTACAACTTCCTTGGTGTTTTTCAAAGCAGCATATTCAAAATGCCAGCAAAAAACTCCTAATATCTGCACAACCCAAAGGGGACAAAGCTCACTGACATCCCTTATTGCTGGCACCCTGCAGTTCAGGGTGCCCCATTCCCCGTGCAAAAGGGGAATATTCTGATTTGTGATCATCACAGCATGTCACATTTTTTTTAAAAAATACTAAAGCATGTGAGTAGGGGAATGTTTGACACCATTTTATTCATCTTCAACTTCAGAAGAAAATCAGAACCCTTTCCCAGTGCCACGTCACTGAGAGCTCTAGTCAGTGTGTGCAGAGGCACACACGTGCTTCTGCTGATTAGCTGGCTTGGGAAGTGCAGCAAGAGACCAATACCGCATTGTAGTCCATCAAATAAAAGAGAACAGAAGGCCGAGCAGTTTCCAAATGGTCATTTTATCAGATCGTTTGAACATTAAATTTATCCTCATTTGCAATCCAAAATAGTTACCTGAAGTTGGCTGTTTTGTGTCTATTTACTTTTATTGTATATTTGCTTTCTAAAGTCTTTGGCACAATTTTTTGGGGGGTGTTCCGACTGCCACGATACAAGTCAGAAGAGCTTTGCTTTTGTGCTGCCAATTAGGACCATTTAAAATTTGGTTTGGGCTGTGGCTTCTTTGTCTCTGAAGTTGGTTTTTATTTTCTGTATCCTCTAACTCGGGACTCTCCTCCCCCCTCCCCCCTTCTACATTCACAGTTGAACCATATCATCAGGAAAGGCGCCTGAGGGAGAGCAGGGCAGGAGCTCTGACCGTTCGTCAGTGTTTTCCCTAGAATAATTAAAAAACAACAACAAAAAAAAACAAACCTAAAGAGCGTCTTTTTTTTTTTTAAACATCTCTTGTGCTGCATCAGTAGACAGAACTTCGGTTAGTTTATGAAATGCAACATCTAACCCTTGTTTTTTGGGAAAAAGAAACTGCAATGACTTGAAGTTGAGAATGTGGATACCGCCGCACTCACGCACACTCATCCTCAGACCATGGAGCCCCTCGCCCTCCTCCCCCCGCCAGGCACGAGACAGTACCGCGTGGCAAAGGGACAGCGAAGGCGGGCTTGCGACCCAGGCTCGGCGTTCTCCGGGCAGCGCAGGCCAGGCTGCCTTTCACAGCACAGCGCCGCAGCTAAGCCCAGTCCCTCCTCTTCTCCCAACCAGCCCTCACTTGGCACCGGCCACAAGCCAGAAAAGCTAGTCCTCGCCTCCCCTGGGAAGAGACAGCTTTAACCAGCCAGCAGATCCATCGCTCCGCTCCTCCAAGGCGGCCGCCGCCGGGGTTTCCTAGAAGTCAGTGCTTACTTAGCTCACTCACAGCGCTGCTGGCGGCGCTGCGGCAGGATTTTCAATGTGGTGTGTGTTCAAGCCTCACTCACGCATCTCTCACTCCCAAACACTCAGCATCCGTGCACTCCTCACTTCCGGGTTTGTCAAAGATTGGAGATTTCCAGTGGGGGTCTCAGGTTATCATCCCAATGGTAACAGATCTGGAAACAAGACAGAAACAAGAGGTTACTTCTGAGATGCAAATTCCTGCAGAACTGAGTGTCCCGGCATGAATGGGATCAGCCAACTGCTCTTCCTGCGTGCCACCTGTCTGCCCTCGCTGGCATCCCTATCGGAGGGTTGGGCAGAAAATTAAATTCAAACAGCCAGCTTGGAGGTGGTCTTTACAGCACGACAGTAAGAGGCCTTGAGAGTGGGGGACCCTGAGTTCCACAGCAGATATCAGAAACCCATGACAGAAGACCATCGGAGAGCTGCGCAGCAGAGACAAGGCCAGGTAGGGAAGTACAAACTGGAACCACTGAACTCGGGAGGCTAAGGTAAAAGGGCCAGAACTCCGAGACCAGCACAGGTAACTTAGAACTTGTAGTTCCAGCACTTAGGAGGCTGAGGCAGGAGGACTGGCCCAAGTTCCAGGCTAGCCTGGGCTAAATAATGAGTCCAACGCCAGCCCGAAGTAATAGCAAGATATTATCTCAAAAAAACCCCAAAACAAAAACAACAAAGAAAAAAAAGGGCCAGGGATTTAGCTCAGTAGTTCTCGTGTCTGACTGGCATGGGCAAGGTCCAGAGTTTGATCCCCAGGAACCATACAACACAATGCTGGGCACAGTGGTTTATGCCTGTAATCTCAGCACTCGGGAGGCAGAGGCAGGATTGCTGTGAGTTCGAGGCTGGCCTGGGCTACATAGTGAGTTCAGAACCACCCTGAACTACAAAGCTGGACCCATTTCAAAAAAAAAAGCAATGAAGCTGGTGTGAAGGCCCTGGTTTCAACTTTCACCTCCAAGCTGGCTGTTTGCATACACACACATGCACACACACACGCGTGCGCACGCGCAAAGAGAAGAGGCTGGCTGAGATCGCAGCTCTCCAGTGAAGTTTCATTTGAATGAAACTGCAAAACCCTGAGTTCAACCCCTGCCTCAGCACACAAGGAAGGAGACAGAAGGACAAAGGAGGATTATGGTAAAATGTCTCTTGGCTTGGTCTTGTTAGGGCCCCAAACTTTTTGGCCTTCTAAGTTCTATTCTCCATCACCCTATGGAATCAAATGTTTGGCTAAGGAAAAACTAAGGTCGCCCGACTTCCACTAGTGCAAAGGGCTGGCTCAGAGCCCCTCCCAGGGAAAGGGAGCAAACAGAATACACAACGGCTGCCCTCTTGGAAGGGCAGCTGCAGAGCGGGTGGTAGAGTGAGTTGAGTGCTTACCAAGCTTGGTTCTTCAGCTTCCTCAGTTCTTTAGTCGCCCATGTCGCAAGGGTTTTTGCTTTGTTCGTCTTTGATCTCCGTCCTTCAGTTAACAGTTCATGGATCATTGGCCGAGCTTCTACTAATTTCAGTACATCCTTCCCGAATGCTGTACATAGGTCCCTGCGCAAGCCAACACACCTGAGCGTGAGCGCCTGCTCTGCACCTGCCAAGCCGCGCAGAGCAGCTGTGGGCCTCCCAGCCCTCACTGACTTTCCACACTGGCGGGCTGCAGAGGGGAACCGGGGCCACAGCGATGCCAGGGTGACTTGCTCAAGGTAACCGCTAGTTCACAGTAAAAAATCAACACACACGAGTCTGTGAACTAAACACCAATGTCTTTCTAGAAATGCTCATCAGACACTAACTAGAGGCAATCTGTCAGCCAACATCAGCATTTAGCAGGAGAAATGATGGCGCTCTGGAGGGCGTGGAAGGAACTGCCCTTCATTACCTGAATGTGACTGCAGGTTCCAGGCACCTGCTTGGCCGGGAGGGCAGCGCACTGCAAAGTGCTTGCCCAGCATACAGAAGGCCCTGGCTTCCAGCCCCCAACCACTAGCACCAAAGAAGAAATCTCTGCGCCAAACAGTGGCCGTTGCCCCCGCGCTGCTAACACAGCTCATCTTCTCAGCCACAGTGGCAGCTCACCCTATCAGGCCCGCGGCACAGGCTACTACTCCATCGGTGTGATCCTCATCTCCAGCGATGTGGTCGATGAAGGACAGAATGAACTCTACTCTCGGCTGCACCAGCATCACATCCGCTGCGGGAGGAAGGGCAGGCGGTGAGGGAGGAGCTGTTCTGCCTTGCGCTGCAGGACCAGGCCTCTCTCAGAGCCCAACTGTTCTGCCCCACTTGCCGGATGCAGAAGACACAAACATTTCCCTTCTCTCAGCAGACATTACACCAGGGGTACAAATGGAACACATCTCTCTGAGCCTTCAATAATCAGGAGGTAAAGTACACATATCTCCCCCACCAGACTCAGCTAACTGTGGGGGCGGGTCGCTCAACAACTGCTACTCATGCTTGGAACAGAAGCACTCAGCACTTCTGCTCCAATTTCTCCCAACAGCCTTGCTGGACCCCATCTTTTGCTCAAGAAATTCCAGGTGAGCGAGGCATGATGGCACACGTCTGTAATGCCACCACTCAGGAGGCTGAGGCAAGTGGATCGCTAGGAATCTAGGGCCAGCCTGGGCTACACAGTGGGTTCAATACCAGTCTGAACTACGAAGCGAGAACCTGTCTCAAGGAAGAAAAAAATAAATGCAAGACCAGCCAGGTGTGTGGCCCGCACTCATATCATTCTAGCACTGGAGTCTGAGGCAAAACACAGCAGAGATGGGGAGAAAACCTGACATCTCCAGCCGGCCCGCAACCCCGCTCCCTCCTGTGAGTCGAGATGTCAGTTCACCAGTGACAGCAGCTCAGATACACGCCACCCGCCAAGCGCACAGGGCCCAGGGTGCAGGGCTGGATACTAACGGTGCACATTCTCCTGGTCTCCCTTCAGTCCCTGGACAATGCCGGTGTAGGCTTCCAAGCAGCCCTCTCTAAGCTCATTGAGATAGTCCACCATGTCGTAGTCCGACTGGAGGAGACAAAGAACGCCGTGAGCACCGTCACACTGGCCACCTGCAGGCTCTCCCTGCCCCAGTCCTTCCGAGGAGCATGATGCCAAGCTCACCTTGTCCACCTGGGCCTGCGAGGCCTGCTGCAGAGTATTCAACACAACCTCGAGGTATTTTTTAAACTCTCCACCGATTGCAAGGGCAATGTCACCAAACACGGACAGAATCTGCGGCTTCACAGACCTGTGGACATTCTCATTCTGTTGAGAATAAAAACAGAATTAAGGAATGTTAAAATCCTTTTGGCCCCAAGAATCTAGAAACTTTGTATGTGCAGACACACAAAAACCAACAGCTATTGATGTACAGAGATGGAGTACTTTCTTTTCCTTTGTACTTTTCTGTTTTTCTCTCCCACACAGAGCACACATTCCTTTCACTGGCATCACGAACTTTAGAATAATCTGTGCAAATACACAACTCTTCTCTGTGAACCCACAGGCAACATTCTGGCCAGCTGCACTGGTGGCCCTGCCTGCACCCTGGTGCGTGCGACACTCACCCCCAAGTTCTCCAGCAGCAGCTGCATCACCTCGTCACAGAAAGGTAAGATGTTGGACTGCAGGGCCCGGCACAGGTCTCCCACCAAGCCCACAGCTGCCAGGCACACCTGTGAGGGACCGAGAGGTCATTCCAGACCGGACAAGCTGGCAGGGTCACGATTCAGCCCAGTGGCACTGTGCCTGCCTGGCAAGCACAAGGTCCTCAGTTTGACTCTTGGTACCAAAAAGACAAGGCCTGCTCAGGGCTCAGCGTGGCTTTCCCTGGCCACTTCACCACCTCATGCCTAGGCCTGTCCACAGCTGCCATCAGTTCATTTTAACAACCAAAAAGGGCAAGAGAACGAGGACCATCATACACATCACCGAGGTAGGCAGCACAGAGCACAGGGTTTGGAGGACTTTGCTCTTGAAAGGGCCGGTGGCGGAACCCTGGAGCGGCCTTTGCCTCAGTGCTTCCCCGGGCAAACCGTCAGCTGGGTCCCTCTCCAGGGGGAGCCTACACGCTGCACTTCAAACTCCTAGTTCAGTTACAGATAAAAGAACAAATACCAAGTCTCCTGGAACCTACCCATGTTTGTGCTGAGATGATGGCTAAGTTTGAAATTAAAAATACACTGAGGACTGGGCATAGCTTAGCGGTGATTCCCAGCACCACAAAAACCAATACATTCATTATTTTGAAAAAGCACATCTTACCTGGTACTCAGCATAGTTTTTTAATCCGATGCCCAGGAAGGGTTTAAAGGCATCCATATACTTAAGGAACTCACTGCCCAACACTGCAATGAAACAAAGTATTAGCTCTTGACAGCTACACAGTATCAGAGATGTGCCCAGCAGCCACCCTAGTTTCCGAAGCCTCCCACTGCAGGCAGCAGGCGGACAGCATTCAACTTGGCAGCTGTCTCTACCATGAATAGGAAGCCTGTGTCATGGAGCCAGGTTTCTAACTAACTGCAAGGAAGACCTGACTCTTGTGCCCAGACAATACCAACCAACTCTCCACAGAACAATGTAATTTTGCTAAAATAATACAGCATGGCCCAGAGGAACTTCAGATTAATTCTGAACCGCCCGAGCCTAGGACGCTGCCTCCTGTCCCCATCCACCTGGGGACAATGTCTTCGGCTTCACCAGGGCTGGCAGTTCCTCCCAGGGGGCTCAGCAGGCCCTGGGCAGGGAAAGCAGCCACCTCAGGAACCAGAATTAACTTCCTTGTCCTTTCCAGGTGGTCACATGCTGCCAGGCCAGCTGGCCACAGTTCTTATGCCAGAAATAGTCTGGTCCTGAGAGCAGCCCTCAGATAATGGCCTCAGTGACACACTCTCGGACCTCTGGAGCAGCTCAGCTTCTGAAGAGCTCTGTGTGTATGGTGAGTGGCCCTTCGGAGCCTGAGTCAGGGCCCCTCCACGCTGCCCCGCCACACACCTAACAGTCAGAGAACCACTCAATTCCTAGAAGTCACTCATTGCTGCCTTCACCTCACACAGGTGCCACAATGTGCCAGGAAACCTGAGTCTGCAACATGACCAACCCAGGCAGTGCTGTGGCGGGAGAGACCTACAAACTCGCCTCCTCTGCCCCTCATGCAGGTGGACCTCAACAACACGAGCTGAGCCGGACAGGAGGAAGGAAGGCGCAGGGAGGCCAGTCACAGGAGTCTCCTCTGGGGAGTGAAACTGCCCCACGATTGCTCAGGGAGACTGGCAAGGGCTCTGCCCCACAACTAAGCCCCCACCCTGCTGGGAGCCACTTTCGAGCTGCAACTGTGCCGGCCTTGAGCACCTCGCTGGCCCTGCTTTGCCTGACCTTCCACCAGTGTGCTGACGGCCATCAGGGCGTCTTCCTGCACACCCCCAGACCCGGCCGTGCTCTGGAACATCCTCAGGAGGGAGGCCATGACCACGTCGGAGATCTGCAGAGCGTCCTGGTGCTGTACCTTCCGCAGAACATTCTGTGAGAGGAATAAAGGTTCAGCATCTGTTCGTTCCAAACCCTCCGATCTCAACATCGCACCTGTTCTTCAGTGATGTTGTAGAAAGGCCCAGACTGTCTGTAATAAAACACGACGTCAGGCCGGGGATTTAGCACAGTGGTTCTGGCACTTGCTTTGCAAGCCCAAGGTCCTGGATTTGATCCTTGGTAACCACACACCAGTGCTGAGTGTGGTGGTTCACGCTTATAATCCCAGCACTTGGGAGGCAGAAGCAGGAGGATTGCTGTGAGTTCCAGGCTCGCCTGGGCTACACAGTGAGCTCAGGGCCAGCCTGAACTACAATGAGAGACCCTATCTCAAAAAACAAAACACAACCACAATGTCACCCCCAGAGCGCAGAGCCATCTCTCCAGCATCAGTCGGTGGGACAAATCCCCATGAGTCGTGTCTGCACCCTCGTTTTACAGACGTGACAACAGTATTTCAGCATCAAGGGAGGCCAGTTAGGGATTCTACCTCACAAAGCACACCAAGAACGACCTTTCCTACGCCCTGGCCAGTGAGAGGCAGCGCTGCCACTGTTTCTGGGGTAGTACCCGGGTACAGGTGCTCGCGCACTGAGAACACCGGCTCTTTCTATTCTGGACCGACTCGCTGTGTTGCTCAGGGCAGCCTCAGGCTTGTGATGTTCCTGCCTCAACCTCCTAGTTGCTGGGATTACAACTGTATGACCTGTAAGACACAGTACTGGGAAGACCGAAGGCAACCAGATGCCTCCCAATTCCATGCATTCTTAGGCTTGCTTCAGCTCCTGTCACTGAACTGCTCCTACATTCTGTCTGCTGAGAAATAACACTCTCTTACCATTCACTCTCTTAAAAATGAAGTCTGGGCAAAAAGGAAGTTCACAGGTGAGCTGGCCCAGTTAGACCCACTGCACACTAAAACCCGGCACCCGCTTCAGCTTCAGACAAGAAGCTCCCGCTGGAGGATAGACAGCGCCTCGGCCTCACTAGGTCTTTTATCTTCCTTTCTTCCCAGGCCCCGCTTGAAGAAGACGCCATGAACTCCAGCACTGTAAATGACGTGACAGCACAAAAGCTCCTCACAGCAAAGGTTTCAAAAGATGACGAGGGCACAAACTCAGGCTATATTTTTAACCGAGTGAGCCGCAGCTGAGAACATCTGATCAAGGCCGGATAGTCTCACAAGACCAAGCTGCAGGCACAGGCTGGCTGTGCTGCGGAGGGACTGCACCTCCGGATGCTGCCCGACACGCACTGGGCATTCTGCACAGTGGAGCAGAAGGCAGCAAAGTCCTCTCCCTGCTAGCCATAGACCACAACTTCAGCGTCGCCCATGCGCTCCGAGCTTGGCGTGTGCACCAGCCGTCACCCCGCGCTGTGACGGGACCATCATACCTGAAGTGTTGCGCAGAGTAAAGACTGAAGGTCATTAAACTGGATTCTGTCCGACGTGCTCTGGATATGTGACTATAAGAAAAGAAAACACCAAGTGCTGATGGAACCCCAGTCCTGCTGGGGTTCCCAGGGGCGCTACAAATCTCTACCAGGGCTAACCTAGGAAGTCAGTTCACACAGGAGGTGTGCAGTGAATGGGCACGGGGACACCGCGATGAGCAACGTCAATACTACACGACGACAGTTCTTCCTTCAACACAGTATGTCTTGCTTGTGGCCCAGGCTGGACTTGAACCCACAGCAATTCACCCCAGCCTCTGGATCTCAAGTGCTGGGACCCAGGTTGAGCGCCACACCTTGAGACAACGTATGTATGTGCGTATGTGCGTATGTATGTATGTATGTATGTATCGATTGACTGATTGACCAGGGATCAAACTAGGACCTCACACTTGCCAGCTAGGCACAGTAGTGCCATTAAGCTACATCCCTGGCCCGTTATTATTATTTTGTTTTTTGGAACTAAGGAGTCAACACAGGGCCTTGCTCAATGTTGTGTTTCTCACATATAACTTTCTGAGAAAATGTACTATCACCAAAAAGTGATGATCTTGAAAGGAGAGCTGAGTCACAGGACTTGCTCCGGCGAGTCCCGCCCCGCCCCAGCCTCAGTGTCAGCCTCACCTCCATCTGAAGCACCTGCTGCAGTCGCTCCATGATGACCAAAGTCGTTTTCTGGACTGCGGGGTAGCAATCCTTGGCACTGTTCTTCACAATTTCCATGAGTGATTCATATGCAGAACTCCTCAGGTTATTCTGGTGTCCGTCAGGCCTGTAAGGAACACAGGGCAAACACCTTAAGCCTAGACTGCCTAGACAGAAAAAGGACAGAAACACCACTGCAATGTTTTTTCTCTCCAAAGTCAGGAAAAAAGAAATTAACATTTCACATCTTGGGCCAAGGATTTAGTTCAGTGGTTCCAGCTTCTGCCTTGTTGCCTCTTTAGTTCAATCCCCAGTAACCACATAGCACAATGTCAGGTGTGGTGACTCACACCTGTAATAGCAGCACTCCGGAGGCACAGGCAGGATTGCTCTGAGTTCAAGGCTAGCCTGGGCTACATAGTGAGCTCAGGGTTACAAAAAAGTGAGAACCTGTCTCAAAAAACAAAACAAAACAAATCACATTGAATCTGGCAACACAATACAGTAAAAGCCAAAATGTTTAAAGTCCGTTAAGCCAATGGCTATGTTCACTATTGTCTTTAGACTTGTTTAAAATTCAAATGGCTGCTTAGGAAATATGGTAAAATCACAGGGGAAAATGGCTGAAAAGGCAAAGGACCCATGAGGACAAATCAAGGCATCACTTGCTCACTGTTATGGCTCAAACACAAACTCTTCCCAAGGACTTATTCTTTGAGGTTGATCCCAGTCCAACGGTGCACAGGCAGGGAGGGCCTAGAGAGGCCACGGATCACCACAGCTCCAACCTTCTCAGTTCATCAATTCATAATGTTTCCGCACGAGGGGGAGACGATGGAATCCGGAGGCAGGGCCTGGCAGAAGGGAGCGGAGCAGCCCCACGGACTGGCCCCTCAGGCTGTGTCGTCTCCTGCATCCTGACTGCCAGGAGCCCAGCCTTCCTCCACCGCCCCTTCCTATCTTTGTTTATGCCTCATCACAGCCCTAGAAGCCAGGGAGCCACCAGTCACGGCCTGAATCCCTGAAACCGGAAGCCAAGGTCATCTTTCCTCTTCGCTTTTCCAGGTCGCGGGTCACAGGGACGAAGAGGTGACTAACACATAACCAGAGGTAGGCAGACTGGTTTTCTTCACACACCTCAATGGGATGTCTGCACAGAATCCTCAGCGGTGGGGAGGAGTCAGCTGAGCAAGGCAGACAGGGGCTCATGCCTTCTGGAGAGGTCATTTTGCTCTCGGCTTGACATGAGGTAACACACGCATCAAACAGGGATGCACCACAGAGGTCCCCAAGTTATAATCCCTTCATAAATCAACCATTCAAACACCAACTTCGTTCTTTCTCCGGTGTCACAAACAATGGGTTACTGACTCGGCGTGGCAATTCAACTCTCACCTAACTGGGCCACCACATGCAAATCATGGAGGCCCAGCGACACAGCATGCTGAAGTGGAAAAGGAGACTTCAGTTTTAATGCAAGCCACGTCGATTCTAAGGCAGGTGCCGTCTCCATTTCATTTTCCCTCTCTCCTTTATATAAACAGTCTCCACACAGCTCCTGTAATTCTCAAAGCACAGGCCCCGCCTGTCCTGTTATGTCTCTGTCATGCACAGAGGGCAGCCGGACAGGGAGGGAGCCGCAGAGCCTCACACCGGGGCCTCACGGTTACCTGTCTGTGGTCTCCAGAAGCTTCTGCACTATGAGTTCAAACGAAGATGACAGGCAGTAGGTGGCTGGCTCTTCTTGGTCGTCTGCTACATCAGCAGCTTCATAGGCAGCTTCAGCCAAACTAGAGAAAGCCTAGACACAGGATGGGTAGTGAGCTGTGGGGGGCTGTCGAGGCCCTCATTCTCCCTGCAGGCCTCTGGCGGGGCTCTTCCCCACTGACCTGCCAACAGGTCGATGCCAGGCAATGCAGTTAACATTTGACAGGTGCCTTCAACACTACATGTTTACTTGTTCAGGCTGTTTCGTCGGCCTGATGACTGGTGCAGCCTGAGCAGCAGAACGCTTTCCCCTGTACCAATGCTGCTGCCACCTTCCTTCCTCCCCCCCCCGCTCACAGGCAGGCGGTGTTAGCTGGACCTCACCTTCCTCTGCTCACCCCCTCAGGTCCCCAGAGCAGCTCTGTGCGGCCCACACAGGCTCAGTGGCTAGGCCACCTACCTTCCTTCCTTCCCCTTTCTCAGCAGTGGCCAATGACTTCACCTCTGGCAAAACTTTTTGTCCCTAAGCAACTCAAGGAAGAAAGGTCTCCCTGCTGGGTTACCATGACTGCTCTATAAGCCTCAGGAGCCTGCACTAGGAGTCAACAGCTCCCACGGGCTCCCACAATTGGCATCTATCTCCCCCACATTTCAGTTCAAGAAATTAGAAAGGCAATGGCAGAAGGCCTTCCAGGAAAGCAACCGCACCACTCTCCCACGCCCCCCACTTTCCCGCCAATGGCTCTGCCACGCTGTCACCTCACCAGGAGAACCCCTTACCCAGCACACGTTGGAAGCCACTCGGGGCTCGGCACTAAGCCCCTCAATCAGACACTGCAGCAGGGGTGCCAAGTAGACGTCATTGATGGCAGCTTCAGGGAGCAGCTCGCAAATTCTGCCCACCGTCCATGCAGTCGTGTCTCGAACAACCACGCTGGGGTCTTTCATTAACTCTATTAGGGTGGGCATCGCCTGAAACACAGTGCAAGCAAAGGTGAGAGCTCAAATGGACGCCACGGACGAAAGATGGGGCTTTTAACTCAGACGCTTCTGAAATACCAAAATCACACCACATGATGTGAGCAAGCTCTGCTCTCCTCTCCAGTTCCCAAGAGTTCTACTCAAAGTCGGGATAGATTCTGAGGATTTCACTCCGCCGAGCTGCCCCGGCAGACTCCACGGTGCGGTTACGGAGGTGGCCTCTGGCTACACTCTCAGAATTCTGCATGCACAAAACTCAACTACAATGCATCCTTAGGTCCTTTAGATTAGCAAACATCAGCACTACATCAAAGGGCAATGTCATCCAAAGCATAGAATATTTATTTTCTGACTAAAAACTGTGAGGCAGATGGTGCACACTGATCGTCCTAGCTAAGGGGGAGGCTGAGGCAAGAAGGTTTACATTTTGAGGCCAGCCCCAGCAACTTGGCAAGACTTTGCCTTGAAGAGGGCTAAGAGGGAGCTTGTGGTAGACTACTTACCACCTAGCATGTACAAGACCCCAAATTCAATTCCAAGTATTTTTTTTTTTTTTTTAGGTTTTTTGAGACAGGGTCTCGCTTCGTGGTTCAGGCTGGCCCTGGGCTCAGCCTCCAACTCACATCACAGCAATCCTCCTGCCTCTGCCTCCCGAGTGCTGGGATTACAGGCATGAGCCACCATGCCCGGCACTGTGGTACGTGGCACTGGTTGCTGCTGGGCATGAGTCTCCACACCCAGTATAGTATGTGGTTACCGGGGATTGAACCTGGGTCCTTGCGCTGGTAAGACAGGCGCCGGAACCACTGAGCTAACTCCCTGGCCCAATTCCAAGTATTTTTAAAAAGATAAAAAATATTGTATACATAAAAAGCATACAAAAATGTTTCCCTGGGGCCAGGGATTTAGCTCAGTGGCACCAACTGGCCTCATAAGCACAAGGTCTGGAGTTCAAACCCTGGTACCCAGGGAAGAAAAACTCCAACATCATGACTCTCTGGAAATAATTTTTTTTTTTTTTTTTTTTGAGACAGGGTCTCACTTTGTGGTTTAGGCTGGCCCTGAGCTCGGCCTCAAACTCACATCACAGCAATCCTCCTGCCTCTGACTCCCGAGTGCTAGGATGACAGGCGTGAGCCACCACGCCCAGCACTGTCTCTGGAAATAACTTTTATGGATGACTGGATTTTTAACAGCATATGCAAACAGAAAGCTAGAACAATTAACAGTGCAGTCTGCACTCCCTGCCCCAGACTGCACCTGTATAACTAGTGGTTTGAGCTGACTGGGCTCTGGGCCCTCCAAGATACTGCCGAAAGCCATCACCGCGGCGTCCCGGTACCGCCAGTCCGGGTTCTTGATGTGCTCCTTGATGAAGGGAAGGACGTGCGGCACGATGTCGTCCTCGCAGCAGGTGGACAGGAGCATGAGGCACACCCCAGCAGCCTTGCAGGGGTTCCAGTCGTCGTCGTCGTCGTTTTCGTCCTACAAGACAATGTGTGGCTGGATAAGCTCTCCTTCAAGCCGTGTTTCTGCCCAGTGCAGCGGTGCATGGCTATGATACCGCACTCAGGGAGCCGAGGCAAGAGCAGCAACGGCAAACCCAACCCCAGCCTGGGTAGCTTGGTGACATGCTAAGAAAACAAAAAGCCAATATGACTAGAGATGTGGCCCAGTGGTATGACACTTGCCTGCCATATATGAACCCCCAAGGTTCAATCCCCAGTAGTGCTAAAAATAAATAATAAATTTAAAAATTAAGAGAGGCTAGGTGTGGTGACACACGCTTGGCAGGAGATTCGCCAGGACTTCTAAGATAGCCCGGGCTATACAGCAAGTCAAGGCTAGCCTAAATACATACTGAGACTCTGTCTCAAAAAATAAGGCCAGGGATTTAGCTCAGTGGTTCCAGAGTCTGCCTTGCAAGCATGAGGTCCTGAGTTCAATCTCCAGTACAAAAACAACTTCCCCCCAAAATAAAAAAGGGAGTAAGTGTGGGGATGAATGCTTGGAATCCCAGCTACCTGAGAGGTTGAAGCAGGAAGATTTCCAGTCTTAGCTGAGCCTGAGCAACTGAGTGAGACTGTTTCCAAATAAAAAGCACTGCACAGGGCCTGGGTTCAATTCCTAGGACCCCAAATCATGAAATATCCTACTCAGGTTGTCCTCTTAAATTAGGACCCAGGTATCTCTCTCTTTTTTTTTTTTTAGACAGGGTCTCACTTTGTAGCTCAGGCTGTCCCGGATCTCACTATGTAGCCCAGGCTACCCTCAAACTCAAAACAATCCTCCTGCCTTTGCCTCCTGAATCCTGGGATTTCAGACGTAAGCCACCACGCCCAGCATCGTAGTGTGTGGTTACCAGGGATCGAACTCTGGACTCTGCTTGCCAGGCAGATGCCGCAACCACTGAGCTAAATCCCAGGCCCCTATCTTCTTTCTTTTGTAGTGCTGAGGACTGAGCTCACTGTGCTCCACCACAGCTGTATCCCTACCTTTTTATTCTGAGGCAGTGTTTTGGGAAGTTGCCCAGGCAGGGAATGAACTTGTTACCTTGGTGCCGTGGTTTTAGTCATACACACCACAGTGACAGCCTGTGTACAAAGAAGTTCCCACCTCCAACTTACCGTCCATCTCTGTTTCTGTAGGCCCTGCCGGACCTTTCCCACTATTTCACACACATCAGAAAAGAGAAGGAGGCGGGAAGTCTTCCCAGATGCCACCAAGAAAAACCATGATGCATAGAGCAAGAGAACAGCAAGCATAAGACCTCTTTGAAAACCTCTGATGGACACTCATTAGACTCACGGCTGCACAAAACCCTGGTTTTGTCCCAAATCTTAATGAACTCAAGGGTAGTTTCTTTTCACAGGTTGGAGTCCATCAATGGATCTAAATAACTCATATCCAACATTAGCATTTAAAAGAACAGCTGCATCGCACGAATTCCCAGAGATATCCCAGATGTCTCTCCCTGGCCTTGTCTTTACTGCAGCTCAGAACCCATCTCCTCTGTTAGTGTAGCCTCAGGAATCCAGGGCAGGGAGTGGCTTGTTCCCAGGCATGTGTCACAAGATGCTCAGATTCCGCTCTCCACAGACAACTTGGAGCCTAGGGGATCGTGCAGGCCCAGCTCCGCCACTCCTGAGTCATCTACCAGAGCACCGAACAGCTGATGGGCTGCCAGCTCCTCCATGGAAACCAGTCCGCAGCAAACCAACCCACTCTGAGGTGGCAAGGCCTGTGGGGGCTGGGAAGAGCCTCACCTGCTTGGTTAGCGTCTGTGTGAGGATGGGTACCAGATACTGGAGCGCTCCCTTGGCATAAAACTTGCTGGTGTGCTCGGGGGGCCGTCCTTGTTCTGCTGCCTGAGGAGGAAGGTAGCACACAGGTGACACGGAAGCAACTGAAGGGCACACGGGCAGAGCTGCCTGGGGTCTGAGGCAAACACAGGAACAAAAGCTAATGTTCCTTGGGCCTTTCCCCTCCCAGGAACAGGGGGCTGAACCCAGGGCCTGGAGCATGTCACGCCCGCGGCTCTGCCAGAGCTTCCTCTTGCATCTGACTAAGCTGCCGAACTGTCTTCGAACTGCCACCCTCCCAGCCTTGGCCGCTGGAGTAGCTGGAATCTGGTGTGTGGCCCCACGCCCAGCTGAGGCACTGACATTCTGGTCTCCTTGAGTGAAATTCTCTTAGGCCATAAATGTACTCTTTGTTGAAAGACTAAAGCAAACCTTAAGAATTACTTTTTTTTTTTTAAACCAGCTCAATGCATATTAACAACCTGATACCTAGTTTTCTTTGAAATCAAGAGATATACAAAGTTTACATAAGGGTGCCAAGAATAAAGCTGTATTTTTGGAAGTACAGAGAAAGAGAGTTTAATTTCAAATACAGAGTAACTCTTTTCCCCATATGACACTCAATAAACAATTATGCACCTTAAGCTTGGATTAGAATTTTAGTCTTTTTGTTTGTTTCTTTTCTAGGACAGGGCCTTGCTGTGTATGTCCAGCTGGCTTTAAGGTCACCATGCACCCGAAGCTGCCCTGAGCACTTGTGGTGACCCTCCTGCCTCAGCTTCCAGGGCTGGGATTATGGGCATGCACCACCAGGCTCAGCCTGCACTAGGACTTTAGAAAGCAAGTAATTCAGCATCAGGTACCCCCTGGATAAACTGCCTGCTGCTGCCCCCTGGTGTCCATGCCTGAAATCAGCAAGAACACAAGCTGGCTCAGCACTGTTTTGTCTTTAGCAACAGGAAAACTGGAATCTCTACCAATGGGGAGGGCCTCTCAGCCCCCAGATAAGCTGCCCTCCCGCTGGACAAAAGGACAAACAGCTCCCCACTGGACCCTCACTGGGACTCACTTCGGAAGCCTCGATGGCCAAATCCATTTCTTCATCGCAGACATTGGACCAGAATTCTATCCCTTGCAGGGCCACCTCGTCTATGTCACTTTTCATTGCTTCAATTGTGATCTTAGGAGGAAGATACAACAACCCAGGCCCCAGTTAAGTATGAGTTCCCATCAGAACCTTTCTTTAAAGGGACATAACATTCAGATTTCAAACACACGATTTGTAAAGCTAGTTCTGAAATAAAAGGTAAAAAGAGGAAAGATATTTTCAAAGTACACTCTTTTTTTTTTAGGTTTTTTGAGACAGGGTCTCGCTTTTGTGGTTTAGGCTGGCCCTGAGCTCAGCCTCCAACTCACATCACAATCCTCCTGCCTCTGCCTCCCGAGTGCTGGGATGACAGGCGTGAGCCACCACGCCCGGCACTGTGGTATGTGGTACTGGTTGCTGCTGGGTGTGGGTCTCCACACCCAGTATTGTTA
>PVIR01028620.1:0-21793 GCA_004026965.1 Petromus typicus | reverse complement strand
ATAATTGAGAGCTGTCACTGAAATCCCTGATCCTCTTACCTCAAGGTAATGCCTGAGTTCTGATTACTTTTCCCCCTCTCAAGTCTATCTATGTGGAGGAGTCATAGTTTTGTTTACCTCAAATGCCAATTTTTTTTTTTTTTTTTTTTTTTTTAGGTTTTTGGAGACAGGGTCTCGCTTTGTGGTTCAGGCTGGCCCTCAGCTCAGCCTCCAACTCACATCACAGCAATCCTCCTGCCTCTGCCTCCCGAGTGCTGGGATTACAGGCGTGAACCATCACGCCCGACACTGTGGTATGTGGTACTGGTTGCTGCTGGGTGAGTCTCCACGCCCAGTATTGTTATGTGGTTACCGGGGATCGAACCCGGGCCCTTGCGCTTGCGAGACAGGCGCCGGAACCACTGAGCTAACTCCCGGCCCCCTCAAATGCCAGTTTTTGACATATTGCTTCAGCCTCTAAAATCTGCAGTAACTTCCCATTGCCCAGTGCATCAAACAGAAACCGTGTGGCATAATATGTCATCAACTTCAGGAATTACACACCATTTTGGGAGCCTATTTTATGCTCCTTTAAAAATAGACTGTTCCAAACAAAAACTCTGACAGAGACAATTTTAGAATTAAACTATGTTCTTAACTACATTTTACAAATGAAGTAATTTTATCATCACAAGCTTCTGTGCTTCATTTTTTCGATAAAAAACTACAAAATGTTAAAAAGACACTAATCATTAAATCAAACCCTTTCATTTTACAAATAAGGAAAATTAAGATGTAGGCTGAGGATGTAGCTGAGCAGTACGGCACCCACCTGGCAAATGAGAGGACAAGTTTGAGTTCTGGTACCAAAAAATAATAAAGGAAAATGAGACCTAAACATAATAAAGTGGCTAATTTAATTCTTTGGAATGATAATCATTTGTAATTTTTCAGTATTTTGAGACAGGGACCATAGGTAGTTGAGGCTGGCTTTGAATTCACCATGCCATCGTGGGTTGGCATATAACTCACGGCAATCCTCCTGCCTCAGCCTCCCTAAGTGTTGGGACTACAGGTGTGCCTCAGTATACCTGGCTCCATTTTATTCATATACTTTTTGCTTGTGAACAAATTTGACCATGACTGTTAAGATAAATGAAGGACCTTTAACTTTTATTGGAGATTTAACATACAAATTTAATAATGTATCCCAGGTGAATATATATTAGAAATATAATTATAAAATTCTCATTAAAAAGTAAAGTTGACTCTTCCCACCATGCCTGTTAGTATGAACCCATCCTTGAACTGTCATGTCTCAGACAGTGACTAACATTGTTTCAGATAGTCCATTCACCTATGAGAAAAACAACTGTATTCAACACAAATATGAGTCACACAACTTTTCTGTACAAAGGAAGTATTTACAGCCAATTTCCAAAATTATTTGAACTTCTGTTTTGTAATAAGTGTTCTCAAACATTCTTGTCCACATAATAAAAAAGGCTGGTTTTGACTGCTTCCATAGTAACTTATAATACTTTCTTATCTCACCAAAGATAAAGAGTTGTGTGTAGAAACCAGTGGGAGCAAGAAAGATACGACTGTTTATCCAGAGAATGCGGGCTCCGAGCACGTCTTCTGTCAAAGGCTGTGATGTGATGTCCCACTAAAACTGAGGTGTAATGGGGTAGCAGGAAAAGTCACACTTCTCCCCCTACTGACAACTGTCCAAAACTCCCTTGCTCACATATCCATGGTGTACTTGGAGAAAGTGTATCCAGCATAAACAACTTCTGACACAAAACGAGATGACGGTGTATATTCTGCTGCTGACCAAGTGCCGGGCTAAATGCTTTAATGGTTAAACGGTTCCACTTCTTCCGTGCTTTCCCTGCAGTGTCTTTTCTGTAACATCCTTGGAGCCCGGGCATCTTCAAGGTTAAAGGAATTATGGTGAATTAAATCCTAAAAGGGCACATATGGGACCTGACACTAAGTTATAGTGACAAGGAATGAGATATTAAATGAATATTTTATAAAGCATGAGTAATTTGAAGCAGTGCTTGAGTTGATATGTCAAATGATGGTCAAGTCCTGACTTTGTAAGAGGCCTGGATCTACCCTTTTTAGTTGTTTAGAAAAGCCAGAGGGTAGACCACAGTCTTGCTCAAACTAGCACCCATTAAGCAAATGCAAAAGGAAATTTTTACTCTTCTAGAAATTTAATCAACTCAGGGCTGGAATTAAGCTCAGTGGTTCCGGCGCACACTTCCTAAGTGCAAGGTCATAAGTTTGATTCTCAGTACCAATAAAACAAACACAAAACCCAAAAACTTAATCAACTCATCTTTTATGTTCATCTTTTCTTGCTATCAGCTTATACATGTGACATGCACAACATGAGGGGTATTTTACATCCTACAGAGTAAAATATTAAAGTCTCTTCCCTAAGAAATGCACTAAGAGGGCCTACATTACTTCATAAAGTAAACTATGTCGCTGTTAAACAGTGAATTGCTACATAACCCAAGATAATGGAGCTCTAACTGATGACTAGGTTGGGGGTTGGGTTTATAAGAAGTGTCCCATCCCACTCCCACCCCTCCAGACCCCCAACCCCCATGCCAGGGATTGGACTCAGGAACTTGCTCTTGCCAGCCAGGCACTGCACCACTGGGCTACATCCTCGGCCTAAGAAATGTTAGTTTGCTCTCTGTTAATGTGACAGATTTAAATGGGGGCTACTGAAGCACCATGCACCTTACATAGGCCAACATCATTAAAAGGTACCGTATAAGAAAACAGATGCCTTGAGGAGACTCACTATTTTAACGCACTGCTGTTGCTATTACAGATATCCTTAGACTGAACAAATCATAAACAGCAGAAATCTGTTGCCGGAAATGTGAAAACCAAGACCGATTTGATGTGTGCTGTGGCTTCATTGCTCACGGAGGAGAGATGGCACCTTTTATGTCTTGACATGGAAGAAAGAGTGGACAAGCTTCCTGAGGCCTCCTTCAGAGGGCATTAATCCCGCCTTGACGGCTCTGTCCTCATGACTGACTCATCCCCCAAAGGCCCACCTCCTAATACTGTGACATAGGGCGGGATCAACAATGAATTCTGGGGAGACACAAACATCCACGCTGCAGCACTCACTTGGGCTCAGCCAAAGGTGGGACAGATAAGAAAACTTAAGAGGAAAATACCCAAATTCTTATATATTTACCACTTGTTGTTTTTCTTTAGCATGTACTTTCTTTTTGTTGTTGTTGTTATGCAGGACTGGGGACTGCACCCAAGACGTTGTATGGGCTACAGACACGATGCTATCTTTGTGCGGGTTTCATTTGTATTTTAACTTATAGTTAGCAGAGCTTTGTTTTTGAGTAACCATTTAAGATTTTTCTTCTGAAAACTCTCTAGAATGAGTTAATGTCATTTTTAAAATGTTTATATTTTACTTTATTTTTAACGTTAAGGGTTCTTATTATCAGTGACAATAAATCTTTGAGACTGAAATTTACAAATATCTTTTCCCTATTCACCGTTTATCTTTTGATTAGTTCATGGTACTTTATTTTTTCCATACAAATGTTTTTTGCCCCCCCCCTGACACACACACACATGTACACGAAGAATACATTCCTGCTCTACTGAGGGAGGTGATTTTATGTACTTACTTGTTTACACTAAGAGCTGTGATCCACTTGGAACTTAGTCTTTTTTTTTTTTATTTTTTTTATTTTTTATTTTTTTTAGGTTTTTCGAGACAGGGTTTCGCTTTGTGGTTCAGGCTGGCCCTGAGCTCAGCCTCAAACTCACATCATAGCAATCCTCCTGCCTCTGCCTCCCGAGTGCTGGGATTACAGGCGTGAGGCATAGGTATGTGGTATGTTCTATTTCCTCCTCCAATGGCTATGCATTATTGCAGCAATCTTATTAAGCATTTTCCTGGCTTTGGATGTTACTGTATGAGCGTACATACTTATGCAGACTTTTCAGAAGAGGCTGGGCTACTGTCAGGACTTCATATTCTGCTTACTGCTCTGTCGGTCTGTCTATGTACCTATCCTGCAGTGTTTTAATTCTCAAAGCTTTATGAAATGCTGCAATATGGGGCTGCCCTCACCTAATTTACACCCCATCATGTATTTTTATTTAGTTTTTCACTATCTCATTCATTATATTTATGCTAAGTATGTTTTAATCATTAATATATTTATACAGAACTACATGTGTATAATTTGTAACCCAAAATCTATACCCGTTTTTTAAAATCGCAGGAAGAAAGTTTGAACACCACTGTCCCAGTGAGCTTTCTCTGAACACTCCAACACCTTCAGACAGATTTTTCTGGGGACGGTACATGAGCTGAGGTTCTCAGGACATACGGAGTCTTAGCACTTGCCTACCGCTAAGCCGGGAGACAGTTTCCTTGGACTGTGACCATGAGTCACCTGGATACAGAGAAAGCCTTTTCTGTGTTAATGAGGAGATGTCAAGATCCCTCCAGAGTTTGTTATAAATGCCAGACAAGAATGCCCAAGACAGCCGGGATTTAACTCAGGGGCACTGCTCCTACCTCGTGGGCCCAAGGTCCTGAGTTTGATAGCGGGTACCGAGGAAAAAACTACCCATGAAATAGTCTTTGGTGTGGAAATAAAGATAACTCTTTTGGGCCCCACCTTGTCATTTCTTTTGCCCATGATGTGACAAGGGCTGTTATGATCTCAACTGAGCGGAAAACAGACACGGTCAGGAGAGGAGAATTTGGAGTCCCTTGATCAGAAAATATGCTACAACTTTTCAATACCTCCTGCTGGTTCAGGCAACTTTTGAGAGGTGTACTGTTTGATTCATCTGAGTTTTGAATCAAGGAAGCATCAGATAATGGGCAAAATATCTTAAAACTCTTTAGGGCAAACTAGTCAATACATTTCTTATTTTTCTAGGAAAGCCATAGTTAAAAAGGGGAGGCAAGAGTTCTAGAAATAGTAAAATTATTCATTTACCATGGTTATTAATTTTATATGTGTTATGAGATTTTTATTATTAAAAGTTAATGTGGTTTCATAAAGCTCAGAAGGAAGCAAACTCTACGTTATCTATTTAATTATTTAAAAACCACGATGAGCCAGGCACTATTCTAGGTGCAAGGGGACAAAGGTGTGTTGTCTTTGGTCTCATCAACCTGACATCTGGAGGGAGGCACATGTAAAAATCCTAACAACACAGGCCACTAAGTGCCACCGAGGGCTGAGAGCAGAGTGTGACGTATGGCAGGTCTCAGCTTGGTGGGATGGAGAGTCTGAAAAGTCCTAAAAGACAAGGAATTCTGGAGTCAGATCTTTAGTGGAGAAACTGCATTTGGTCACAAGATTATTACAACAATGACAACAACAAGTACAGCAGAGAATAACAGAAGTTATGAAAGAGAGGCACTGGACGTAGGGCAATGGCAGGTGTTCGCGCACAAAAAGCACAAGAGAATCTAATTTGTTTAGGGATCAAAAGCATTATATGGGCCAAACTACAATTATTCCACAACTCTAACCTAGTTATGTAAAATTTTTAATGGCACAACTGGCTATGTATGTAGATGACTGGGCAAATAGACACTTGAGCCATGTTTATCCCATTATGTTGTCTCTGCTATTATTCAGAATCCATTTCAATTTAAAGTGTCCCTAGAGCACTTTTAAAAAAGCAAAACACTATTCTCTCTTTTCAAAATTAGCACTTTCCTAGTAGTTCAACATGTTCCCTTTTTATTTGTGGTCATTACTTCTTCTTTGGTCTCCTCTAAAAATAGCTCCTCTGCACTTGTCCATAGGCCTGAGCTAGTGCTAATGTCTCTGGCTTTTCTTGATTTGGCCGTTTGGATGTTCCAATTGGATCTGGGTTGGCATTTTTCCCTCCTTAGATTTTGGTCACTGGTTTTCCCACTGTTTTTGTTAATCACTTCCTTTCACTATTTATTTTTGGTAGTTTCTGCTGGAAAGTAGCTTCTGCCAGACTTTGTCACAATAGCTGTAAAGACTCCTATAAAATATCATCATGAACACAGTTTGTAATAACTAGCTTTGGGTTAGGGCATAATCACTAACAAAAATAACTTTCGATAAGAAGGTAGAGAACATTAGCATACAAAATAAGGTATAATTTGCTGGAAGACATAAAACAGTAAATAGAGTGAACTTTGATTCATTATTTTAAAGAAACTATGTAGGTATGTCATATATACTAGAACTCTCCCCACTTAATTCCCAGGAACTGAAGAGCGGGTTATCTTTAATGTACACAATAGAAATCAGAAGGTTGCACAGGAGATTTTGTTTTTAATAGCCTTTGTGCATCATTTGAATTTACTGGATGAACATAATTTTTTTAGTTAAACATCTAAATGAATGGATTTGACAACTACTAATTTATATCTTTGGCTTTGTCCATAGTAAAGCAGAGAATGCTTATAATGTGAAGAAAGCTAACAATAAAATAGTAGGTGACTGTTTTGATAAAAATTTTTTTTAAAAAAGGGCAAGCAACCTGGACAAGCCAAGTATGGAGGTGCCAAGAGGCAGGGCAGGGCAGAGGCAAGTCAAGCCTGACTTGTTTCTTAACCTTGTTATCGTTCGAATGTCTCTTATCCAAAATGCTTGGGACCAAAAGGGTTTCAGATCCTGGAATATTTCCATAGACATATTAAAGTACCCTGGAGATAAGACCTAAGTCCAAATATGGAATTTATGTTTCATATACACCCTAGCCTGAAAGTAATTTTATGCACCATTTTAAGTGTTCTTGTGTTTTGAGGAAGACCTGTTAACACAAAATGTCAGATGTGTAATTGCCCACTTGTGGTATAATGTTTGTACTCAAATTTTGGATTTTCAGATTAGGGATGCTCAACTAAATTTTGATATCACTGAAGGAAATTCTGAAATCTAAATTGAATAAAACAGATTAAAAACTAGAAGCTAATGATGTGGAAGAAGAGGAGGGGAGGGAGAATCAGAGAGATAGAAACACAGAAAGAATATGAAATCAGAGAAGCAGGACTCTCAAGGAAAGAACCAAAAATTCTGTCTGTTGAGTTCACAAGAATTCTTGCTCTGGACTTTTTAAGCTAAGACAGTAGACAACTAAAAGTGTAGCTCTTGAAATAGTTTCACAGTACAGTTCTCTGCTCACTGGCCTAAAGATCTAGGTAGGGTTTTGTGTTACTGCCAGTAGAGACATTCATTTAAAAACAAACATTCATATTCTTTCTCTCTCTCTCTCTCTCACACACACACATACACACACACACATACAATGCCATTCAGTCCATCAAATCAAATAAAAAACCCTCCTCATGGTGTAAAATCAGGGAAATCCTGCAAACACTTAAAACAATTCTCCAGGAAGATAAACCCAAGCGTGGAAAAGGGAATGACACTGAAAAGATGAATGATGACCGAAGAAATAATGTTTCACGTTAGCTGCTGGACACAGGCTGGACACAGCCGCAGCAGGCATTACCTTCAAAAGTTCCTATGGGGGCTGGAGGAGCATCTCAGTGGCAGCATGAGGACTTAGCAGGTGTGGTGTCCTGGGTTTAATACAGGCCAGAAGTCGGGGAGTGAGGAGGTGGGATGGGGGTGGGGAGAGTCTCTAAAAATCCAAGAATGATTTTGCCTCAGTCTGCTTAGATGTAGCCACATTTCAAGTATAAAACATGCCTCTGTGGGTTTATTAGTATGTGTAATTATGTCTTTATATCAATAAAATACGTAAGAAAAATATTTATGCACACAATTGCCAACCCTCCAGTCACTCCCACTGTCCACTCTCCCTAGCCCGCCCAGTGGGTTCTCTTTGAATGCAAATCTGACCGGTGTTCTGTGCTGTGTGTCCAGCGCTCCAGCTTCCCCAGTGTGCTGCACATGTCAACACACTTAATTCTCCCTAAACCGCTGTGAGGTCAGCATCGTTACTGGGATTATCACCACTGCAGATGAGTCAGCTGTCACACGGAAGTTAAATAACTGGTGCCGATCACACAGCTAGGAAGTGGGCATCAGAATACAATTTCTCCACCACGACATTGTGAAACCTGAAGTATTCTGAAAGAAACAAAGCCACCTTTGTATCACTGCCAATCATAACCCAAAGATAAAAGTTATAGTTGTTCACAAGATCTAGAATACTCTTCACCACAGTTCTAATTACACTGTGGCTTGGTGCGTCTTCTGTTTGGTTAGTGTGGCTCTCCCCTCAAAGATGTCCACATCCTATTGCCTGAAACCTATTAAAATAGGAATTAAGGGTGAGGTGGATCACAGTGGGAAAGTATGTTTCTATCAAGCATTTGAAAAAACATAATTTATTAATAAATAATGTTATGGTTTATATCTAGATATCCCCAAAGAGCCTCTTGCAATCATAGGTGGGGTTTTTAGAAGGATATTCTAGCTGACTTCCTAAGAGTTACAGTCTGGTCAGAAGTGGCAGGTCATTAGGACATGGTCTGGAAAGCTTTATCTCCCTCCCTAACCCCTCCTGTCTCAATCTCTCCTCCTGTGTGCCACGAGCGAGCCGCTATTCCTCTGCCATGTTCTTGTGCCATGCTGGCCTACTTGAAGCCAGCCAACTATGGGCTGAAACATGAGTCAGAATCAACTGCTTTAATGTGAGTATTGTGTCTCATCAGTGAAAAAAGTAATAAGCCAGAATTTGGGGTCACTGCTATGGGGTCACCACCGGATGATGTGGTTCAGAAGCCTTTGGAGCTGGTTCGCCAGGGGAGTTTGGAAAGGAAGCTGGAGAAGCAGCCCTAGAATGTGATAAGCCATGCCTGATGAGAAATTCTGGTCTGGGCTCACAACTCAAAAACAGAGACAGACAGTAAAGGTGAAGCTCAGAAGGGTTCATTTGGGAAGAAGGACTTCACCTACAGTTGGACTCTAGGGCATGTGTGTTACTCTGGCAAAAATACTGGCTACATTTTGTTGTTGTCCAGAGGCTGTGTGGGATACTGAAATTAAGGCAGCAGACAAATTAATCTGGTGGAGGAAATTTCAAGGCAGCCTTAACCTAGGAACCCCTCAAGTTCGTTCTAGTTTTCTGCCCAGTATTTGATGCAGGCCTGAGAAAAAATATACTAAAAGACAGAATTAGGAGAGAAAGTGGGGTGCCAGGATGACCAGTGCCAGTGGCAACCGACAAGGGCACTGTCCAGTCCCAAGCACTGATTTTTATTGGCAATCAACTGGTACTGCGAGCTACTTACAAGGCCAGGACTAAGAGAGGTTTCTATAGCAATTAATGTAAACAGGGGCCATAAAAGACAAGACAAAACAATTTTGGATTAGGAACTGAATAGACAAAATATATGGTTATAATCAGACAAGATTGGGTGTGATCAGGCTCAACTAGGGCTTGTATGGCTGTAGACTGGTTGTAATTAGAACATCGTCCTTTTGGTAAGGTTTTAATTGTGGGGATGGAATTTGGATGTGAGTTATTCTGACCTCAGCACATAGGCTCTGGCTGGACTAACTTCTACAAACAAGTCAACTGTGGGGTTAACGTCTCACAGCCTGCGTTGGGCATAATTAAAATTGCAGTCTCCCGCAGCCTGACATTCAAACAATGGCATAGGTATGTTGGGAACTTCTGTAGAGCTCTACATTGAAAAATCAAGATCAAGCCTGGGGATTTAGCTCAGCGGTTCTGGCACCTGTCTTGCAAGCGCAAGGACCCAGGTTCAATCCCCGGTTAATCACATACAATACTGGGCGTGGAGACTCACACCCAGCAGCAATCAGTACCACATACCACACTGCCGGGCATGTTGGCTTATGCCTGTAATCCCAGCACTATTCCAGCACTCGGGGGTGGGGTGGGGCAGAGGCAGGAGGACTGCTGTGATGTGAGTTTGAGGCTGAGCTCAGGGCCAGCCTGTACTACAGAGAGACCGTGTCTCAAAAACAAAACAAAAGAAAAATCAAGATCAAATGGCAGAACTGAATGATTTTAAATGTTTTGAATTTGGCCAGAAAGAAAGCTCCAGTAAAGTTGAGGCCTGCAGTGTTGCCACAGGGAACACCTTGGTTGCTGAAAACATTAGCATTTTTAAAAAGCCAGTTTAGTAAGATCCTAAAAGCATCAAAAGGGTGGAGATGTAGTTCTGTGTTCCTCAGGTTCAGTCTCTGTATCCCTCCTATACATCAAAATAGTACATACATTTAAAATTAATACACTAAAGCATTTAAAAATAAAGGTGTAATTAAAGTTTTAAAGAAGCCAAGTACTTTACAATAGGACAACAGAAAAGATAGTTTCGGTACATCAAAGGGACCATTAATAACTCGCCCTCTCCACACTCAAGGTGGTGGAGTGAAGGCTTTGCTTAGGGAAGAAAGCTCCAGGGCATCCTGCTCTAGGACAGCTGCCTGGGAATTTATCACCGCACATTCGTTCACAGTGCTTATCACTCACTCAGAGGGCCCTGCAGTTATGATTCAAGGGAGCTTGGCTACTGCTCAAACTGGTGGCAGACTGTGGTGTTCATGTGGTGCTGGTTTTACAAGTATACAGAATGCGAGAGTTAAGGGATCATGTAGACTTCCACCCAGATTTCAGAAGAAGGCCTGGGGAATGCCAGGCAGTGTGTCCCTGGGAAGGCAGTTCATGCAGCTGTAAGAGTAAAACCAAAAGTGCAGCAGAGTTCCCGGGAAGTTGGAGAAGCCTGGACCGTAGAATATCTGAGGAAGCCGCAAGGAGTGAGCAAAGCCGGAGAAGAAGCCGTGAGGGCCACGACTAATGCTGGAGGGGCGGAGCTAATGAAGCTGCTTGCATCTCCCCTCTTCCCACAGCTTGTCCTGGATGCGAGATACGAGGCTGCAGGACTTAGTGTTTGTCCTGCTCAGTTTCAGGTTTGCTTTGGTCCCACTGGTTTTAGCCCCACCTACTCCTCCTTTATGAATGGGATTGTTTATCTCATGCCACTGTACATAGGGATGACATTAATTTCTTTTTTGCTACTTTCAGGAGCTCACTTCTAAAAGTTTGCTGTATGGTTCAAAGGAGACTTTGGATTTGAACTTTTTAGCAATGCTGGAACTTTAAAAATTTTGGCCACTCTCTGAAATGACTAAACATACTTTGCGTAAAGAGACGTGTATGAGTCTTCTGGGAACCAGGGAAGGAATATTATGACTCATATCTAGATGTCCACCAGAGGTTGAATATCTTGTGGGCATAGGTGGAGCTTTTGGAGGGTGATCAGACTACAGAAATTTATAGGTGACTTGCTGCTAGGAAGTAGGGTCTAGTCAGAAGTGGCAGGTCATCGGCACCATCGCCCACCCTTCTGCCTGCCATCTTCCACTCCACTTTGGCTGAGGAAGTGATAGCACAGGTCTTATGTGAGTAGACTGCAACACGAGGCCGCCCGGAGAGGAGCACGTGGCCTGTGTCACAGCCAGCACCCAGCACTGGTCCCTCAGGGAGGAGGAGACGGCAAACGGTGGATCAACAGGAATGTGGAGATGCGGAGACCAAGAAGCTCACTAAGAGCTTGGAGCGACCTAGGCAATGGGACCAGCATGATATCACTGATCATTCCTCCCTAAAACTGGACTTCGTGAGTGGCAAAGATGTTAGTAGATGAGATTGGAACTGCATCTTGCCTTAGGTCACCAGTTAAACCACCTTGCAGTCCTCGGAGTTATTATATCTGTACAATCAAGACTCAAACTTTATAACAAGGTATGTCCAAAAGGTCTAGTTGTTTACTGTGAAACAAGTGTAACAGAGGAGGAAGAAAAGAATGCTGACATTGCTTCAAGCCCCTCAAACCAATCAATACATCATTATACTAATGTGACAACACATTTCATACAAAAGCTCTTATAGCACTACTTTCAGATGATAGTAAGTTTGGCTTCAATGTAACAGACGACAGCGGTGCACTTTTTGTCACACTCCAAGGAAATACAAGAAAAGCTCTGCATAAATTCCCTGTGCTGTCCCAAGGAAACATGATAAGAGAGGTCAATCAGCCATACATTTTGCCCATTTAAGAAGGGACAAGTGACATAACTATCTTCACAAAGTAGTACAGACTGCTGTATAGCTGTCTATTTCTAGAGACAAAGTGAATGTAGCTGGTCTCATTTTAGCCAGGGCAGCTGGCTTTAAAACTGAAGTAAGTCAATCTGATACAACTTACCAGAGGCTGCAACTGAAAGTTTCAAAGTTAGTCGAAAAATCCTAAGGTTGTGAAAATGGATTCAACCAAGCTACTGAGTCATCTACTGAAGTATTCTCCAAAGTGAAATTCATTCAAGAGAAGAAATCATTAAGACCACACATTGATGAAACTTGCCAGAGCACAGGAAAACATTGTTTCAGAGTAAAAGATACACTGAAAGCTTTGGAAATGGGAGCTTCAGCAATTCTAATCTATGAAATCTGGCTACGATGAAATCTGCTCTTCATTGTCAAGGATGGAATTAAAGTTGCTATTGAGCTGATCTTGAAACAGGGGGCATATTGTGGATTACCCAGATGCGTAATTATATGGATCCTCATCCACAGAAGTAAAAGAGAGATGAGCATGAACCAAAGATATAGCAGCATAGTATCTGGTTTTGGAGCGAAAGGGAGATGCTTCTAAAAGCCTGGAAACATTCTTCCCTAGCATCCTCCCGAAGAAATGCTGTCTGCTACTACCTTGAATTTAGCCCATGAGACCTGTTTCCAATGTCTGACCTCAAGAACTTTACATTAGTAAATCTGGGCTGTGTGGTTTGTGGTCATTTGATTAAGAGAAAATGAATCCTGTTAGATGTTTTTCTCTAAGTTCTAGCCTTATTAACCATAATACCTTCTAAGAAACCAATGCTTTGTTTTAAGTTTCTTTTTTCTGTGTTTCCAAAAGAAGCTGTCCATGATTCAAGTTTTCTTTTCTTTCTTTTTTTATAAGGTTTTTTTGAGACAGGGTCTCGCTTTGTAGTTCAGGCTGGCCCTCAGCTCAGCCTCAAACTCACATCACAGCAATCCTCCTGCCTCTGCTTCCCGAGTGCTGGGATGACAGGCAGGAGCCACCACGCCCGGCACTGTGGTATGTGGTACTGATTGCTGCTGGGGTGAGTCTCCATGCCCAGTATTGTATGTGGTTGCCGAGGATCGAAACCGGGTCCTTGGGCTTGCAAGACAGGCGCCGGAACCACTGAGCTAATCCCCGGCCCCATGATTCAAATTTTCATTTCCCTCTTCCATCCTCATCCTCATCTTCCTCTACATGAAAATATGGCGATAAGGGTAAGGACTCAGCAGTGGTGCCACTATGGGACGCAAAAGACGTTACGTACAATAATGAATGACTTTCCCAGATGTATGGTCTTTGACTTCAGCCAACAGCAGCTCTTGTCTGCAGTCCAACGCACTATCTCCACCCAAAAGGGCCACAGGAGGAAACCAGCGCCATGGAAACCACGGGTTGCGTCTCCAAGTTCTGTCTGGCTCCGGGGGAAGAATAAAGGGGCATTCTCACTATTCTTTTTGTGCTTCTCTTCCTTTTTCTTTTTTAACATCGTTTCTATCGTAGCCTTGAAATAATTATCAGGTCTATCAGCAAGCCCTTTGGTCCTCTCTTTTCATTGGATAACTGGGACTGTACAGGCTGGAACAGTTCTCTTTAGTATTACCCTTTTTCTTAACAGTGATTACATAGGCAGAAATTTTCTGGAATCGGGCCCTTGGAGTGCTGTTTTGGGTCAGCTCTGCCTTGGAAGCAGGACGTGGTGATTTTATGAATGGTCCAGAAGTTTCTCTCTTACCAAAATCCTTATCGGTTGATGAGAGATTATGGGCCCAAGTCAAGCGGCCGATGTCTGCGCCATGTAAGATCTGAGGACCAGCCACATGCAGCAGGAGCTGCTCTCATTCGTACTAAACTGCTCGGCTCTCGAAGATTCCCTCACGAACAGCGAGCACTCATGTCTATGGAAAGAATCGCTCTCAACATTTCCTATTTCTGTGTACCCGTGACTTTCCCAGGTGTTTGTAACAACCCCTCCAGCCTGGCTCGTTTTTTGCCTTTCAGCATCAGCCCGCCTTTCCTCGTGTTAAGTATGATACCAGTGGATATTTCAAAACCGCGTAAAGTTTTTACTGTGAAACTCTGCCTTCTTAGTTTATCATGTTCTTTCTCTCAAACAACTGGAACTCTCCTCTCTTCAAAGGACTCTGTCCCTTCACGCTGGCCTGAGCAGTGACCCCCTGGTAACAAGAGGGGCGGTGTGAGAGAAAGTCAGGCCTCTTGAGTATGAAACACTTAACAGACAGTAACTGTAAGGATTAGGTTACCAGAACGTGAAGAGCAGCAAAAACTCACTTTACTACAAAAGAAAGAAAAGAAAAAGAGAAACTAGAAAGAGAGAAAAAACGAAAAAAATAGCACGATCACAATGCTTCAATATCTACTGTCATTTCATTTTCCTAAAATGTTAGCGCAAAGAAAACAAAATAATAGGAATCGTGGTGCCACCACCTGGTAAGCCCAAGGTCCTGAGTTCGACCCCTGGTTCTGGGGGGAAAAAAAAAATCCTAGGATTTTAAATCTCTTGAATCTAAAATCTGTGAAAATCCTGCTTAAAACCAGCCCGCGAAGTTGGCTTCAGGACGCCCAGAGCGGGCCGCGCATCCCGCCTCGGCGGTCCTCGTCTCCCTGCCCGCCCGCGAGCGCCCACCGGGGCGCAGAGCGCGCGGCCGCGACGCCGAGCGGCTTCTGCATTCGTATCACAAGCCTCGGAAAACTCCCCAACTCTGTGGGACGGGAGTCCGCCAGCGGCAGCCTCGGCGCCCCGGACTAGTTAGTGCGCGCGGAGCGGGACCCGCGCCCGGGGACGGCGGTCCGCGCGAGAGCCGGCGGGCGGAGGGAGCCGAGACACTTACAGCCTAGGGCGACCACCAAGTAGCGCAGGAGCAGCAGCAGGAGGCGGTGGCGGCTCCTCCTCGCCATCTTCCGGCCGGACCGGCGCCCCGCGCGCACGCCGAGTTCTCGGGGTCCGGGCGGGGAGCGGAGTCGCAGGACCGGGGCGCCTTCCGGGATGCCTGCGGCAGGCCACCGGCCGGGGCCGGGACCCGAGGCTTTAAAGGGCGGGTGGGCGCGACGGGAGGCGCAGGGCGGCGAGGTGTCCGCCGGGTCCTAAGCCGGGGGCGCGGGAGGGACGCGGTCGCCTCCGCCCCCGCGCGGCCCGCGCTGAGCCGATCGGCTTTGTCCGGCCGCCGCCAGCTGTCCTCGGGCGCGGCGGGTGAGCGGGGGTGGGGGAAGCCTAGCCGCCCGCTCCTTTCTTCCCCGGGCGCAGAACTCCGTTCCCTTCCTGCGGATTTTCCGCCTGGGACTTTAGTGCGGCAGCGCTCGGCTCGGGCGCGGGGAAGCGCACCGAGGCGGTGAACTTCGCGAGCTCCGCCTCGGATGCGAGAGGGGAAATGTTTAAAAAAAAAAAAAGATCTCGGATTTTAGCTCCAGCCCTGGCTCGCCTCGGGGTGAGCTTTGCGCTCCCCGGAGGGCTAAGGTGTGGTTCGTGTTCTGCGCTTCTTCGTGGGTCAAGAGTTGGAATCTCAGCTAAGGGTGTGAAATATTTATCATGTCTCTTTCCAGTTATATAACTGCCGCCTGTGGAGTTTTCCACGTGTTCAAACTCCACAGCTGCCCTTTGTCGGGTTTATTTTTGGTCCACGGTGCTTTCAAAAAGGAAACGCATTATGAATGCTCTGTTGCTTGCTTTAAAATTGACCTGCGCTTAAGTCGCACACTCTTGACAAAGGCTAAAGGGGCGTTTTTTTAGGTACCATAAACGTCTGGAATAATCAGGAGGACTGAAAGATCTGGCTAGAGGCCATCTCGGGAAAGAAAGTGCTAGGCATCAGCTTTTTTAAAAAGTAGGATAACGCGCACAGTTCTGTGTCGCAGTGAGCTGATTTAGTGTGTTCGGATAAAAAAATCCAGCCAGCGCTCTGGACAAAGGCGACTGGAGTTTAGACAGGCACAGCCGAGAAGAATGAGGCATCCCTGCTGTTGCCTTGGTGACGGAGAGGAAAGCTCAGTCCCTATGGAGAGGACAGAGGGAGGCAGAGGACCAGGGGCCCAGAAAGGAAGGCAAAATGGCAGAAGGTTAGAGCTCACACTCCAGGAGCGAGGGGGGCGCCGACTGCTGCCGGACTTACAGGAAAGATTTAACACTCCAGAGGAAAGTGGCTGGTGTCTTGTTCTCCTGTACTTGCTGTAACTTTGTCCTTTTTTTCTTTCCTCCTGCCTCAAGATACACACAACAAAGGACATAAAATTTTTCTTTTGTGTCATCTTGCACAAGGAATTGGTTCATTCGTTTGTTTGCTACCCAGCTACGGCCCTTTTCCAATGGCTGCAGTGCCGAATCCTGGAGGACAGTCATGAATAAGATGGGGCTCTGCTGCCAAAAAAAGTCACAGTCTTGAGCAGAGTGTCTTCCATCTGGAAGACATCAGTGTTTTGAGAACAGAGCAAGTTATATCAGCTGTTTTTGTTGTGGCTTTCTCTGTGGTGGAGTCTGAAAAAAGTGTAACATTAAATCCTCCCGCCGGCCACGAGGTAGGGAATGCTGTCGTTGCCCTGTCTCAGACAAGAAAACTGCTGAAAGATGCTAAGTGGCTTGTCCAGGGTGGCTAACGGAGTGGGCCCTATGGAGAAAGAGTCAGGGCTTTTTAATTAGCCCCTGAAAACTAGGAAACGTTTTAAAAGAAAGGACATAGGGGATGGGCATTCTACAGAGCAAAGAGTAGTATCAAAAGTCAAGAGATCTTAAGATGATGGTTTTTATAGAAAAAGCAAGTTTGGCCAGCAGCGGAGTACTTGTGGAAGGGGATAAGGCAATCGTGGTGAAAGAGGAAAGGGAGGTTGGGGTATGAAGGTTTTTTAGTGCCATACTACAGACTTTCTAGCAGTCCTGAAAATTTGAAAGCAATAGGATAAGGCATGAAAAGATCCATAGTTTAGAAGCAGACTGTCTACTGTGGTAACATCTAGGTCTGAGTGGCTGTTTCTGTTTGAATTTACTTCTATTTAGAATTTAGTGATCTGGCCACGCTATCCACATTCATGGCTGTCAGTAGGCACGGGGGTAGGTACTACCGAATTGGTGAGTGCACACACAGAACGTTTCTGTTATCACAGTGGTTCCAATGTTGCTGCAGGATGATTGATATAAAAACATAAAGAATAGATTAGAGATAAAAGGAATAAAATATTAGGTAGATTTAAAACTATCATATTCTAAGCTAGGGATGAAAATATAAAGTCCATGGCCGTAGTGCATTAGGAGGAAAGCAAGGTATTTTCACAAATCTGAGTAGAAAGATTATGTGCTCAGTTAGATGTAAGGGCTATAGGTAACTATACAGAGAGAAAAGCTGTAGGTAACTGAAGTTTCTATCCTGGATGGTTTTATAACTAGTATCATTAACCAAAGAAGAAATATAGGGAGTATACATAGCTCAAGATGAGCTGATTAAAGATTGTGTAGCTAAGGTAACAACAAGTTGTCTTAAAATGATGGGGCTAGACCTCAGGAAACCCTTTGGATTGACTAAAGAAATAAATGTAAATATTATCAGTACCTCAGAATAACATCGTATCTGCTTTGCAGAATTCTGTGAAGATTCATAAATAGGACCATCTTAAAATTGTGGTAGCATTTTGAGTCCCCAAAGTTCTCCCATCCAAGCACGTTATGATCAGGCCCAACCCTGCTTAGCTTCTGAGATCAGGCGCATTCAGGGTGTACGGCAGTAGACTAGCCCCTGAAGATCTAACTTCAGTGGCACCTGTGAAACTGTATCTCTTCAGCAGCTTTGTTGACTGTGATCCATGGGCCGGTGTTGAAGGGACAGGCTGGTTCTATAAGGCAGGAGAAGCTATGAAAGCAAATTAAATCAATCAGATAAGATGGATATTTATCTGTAGAAGAATCTAAAAAATAACCACAATAAGACCAGGGAAAAGATGCAGAAAAAGAACAAAAGAAAAAGCAAATTGAAAAAAGTGCAAGAGGACTGGGAGTGAATCGACAGCACGGGTGGAAGCACGTACAAAGCCAGTGGTACAAAGTAATTCTGAATTGTCTTCTCTATTTAGTAATTATGATGCCGTTGACCAGTTGGACAATAGAAAAAACAAGCCTCAAAAAAACTTGTAGAAAAATATGTAAATGCATGTTCTGTACTTAATAAGCCACCTAATGCACAGGTTAAAGAAAAACGAAAGATTACTCATGACACTTATTAAAGATGGTTAGGCAAACTCTCTTCAAAGGGAGAGGCCATAACAACAGGTATAGGGACCACTGTGCTGGGTCATGGCAGAGGAGAAAAACTAGACTTTTAACTCTAATAGGATGAGGCAGAGATTTATAACCAAGGTGTGGTGAAGGTCAGAAGAGGGAAGATCACTAAGAGGAAAAATCAAAGATAAGAGCTTTCTGGTTAAACTGACTTGGCAGGATTTGTGCTGAAGAAGGCTAGGGTGATAAAAATCAAGGACCATCACATATCAAGAGTGGGACTTGTGACCACATTGGCTTAACAGTATTCTTATTGAAACTGCGTTTTACCACAACAATGAGGGAATCCCAAAGCTAGGGCTAATCGAGGAGAATACTCACAGAAGTGTAACTCAGATTTTATCCAGGGAGCTGTCTTTATCAGATAAAAAACACTAAGAGTTAACAAAATATTGGTAGCAGCATGGTGAAGGAAATAGAAGTAGTTAACATTGCCTAATTAATAAATGGCTGAGATTGATTTCATTATTGTTTTGCTTGTAAAAATCTCTGTGCCAGGGCCAGGGAGTTAGCTCAGTGGTTCCGGCGCCTGTCTTGCAAGCACAAGGACCCAGGTTCAATCCCCGGTAACCACATACAATACTGGGCGTGGAGACTCACGCCCAGCAGCAACCAGTACCACACACCACAGTGCCGGGCGTGGTGGCTCACGCCTGTAATCCCAGCACTCGGGAGGCAGAGGCAGGAGGATTGCTGTGATGTGAGTTTGAGGCTGAGCTGAGGGCCAGCCTGAACCACAAAGCGAGACCCTGTCTCAAAACAAAAAACAAGCACACACACAAAAAGAATCTGTGCCAAAGAGAGCAGAGCAACTTGGAAGAAGCAACAGGGAGGCACATTGCACACAGATCACTCCAAACTCTGTTCTGTCCTCCACATTCCCTGTCATAATCACTTTCATTATGAGCAGGATCTTCAGGTGAACATTAATAGGAGATTAGTATTTTGAGACATCTTCACGTTGCCTAGACTGTCCACCCACTCTAATTCTGGATTCACGATAACAGTGAGGCTGTGTGGAGACACTTTTGTAAAACAAGCAATGAAAGAAAGGGCTGGATTTAAATTGAGTGATGTCTTATAACAGCTCATAAGTGGTGTTTTTGTGTGGAATGGGTTATTTTTTTCTCATGGGTGTGGAGAAGGTGGTGGAAAGCATACCCACATGCTGAAATTTAGAGAAAAGTGGAAAAAAACCCCTTCCATTTCCAGAATTACATAAATTCTCTATATTCACATATAAAATATTCAAATAAACTTCTAAGACTTTAGTTAAGGAATTTCTTACAACCTGAGTGCTTGGGTAAATGCACATGAACAGAGTCCTCAACCCTAACCCTAACCCTAACCTTATCCTAAGCTTAGAAAAATAATCCGAATACTTTGAAAAGTGCACACCGACACTATCCCTAACCTTAATCCTAACACTAGCCCTAATCCTAACTTGGAAAAAGAAACCAAATAAATTGGTAAATGTACACCAAATTACACATAACCCCAATCCTAACTATATCCATAATCCTAAACACAGAAAAAGAAGTTGCCTACTCTGGTAAGTGCACTCCAACAGAAACCCTAAACCTAACCCTAACCCTAACCCTAACTCTTATCCTAAAATTGGAAAAACAGCTTGAATAAATGTGTCCCAAACCCTAATCCGAACATTAATCCTAATCTTAAACCTAGAAGAAGACCCTAAATACTCTGGTAAATGCACAGCAACACCACCCTGAACCTTAATCCTAATCCTAACCCTAAAACTAACCCTGAGCCTAATCATAGAAAAAAGAACTGGAGTAATCTAGTGAAAGTACTTCAACATTATCCCCAACCCTGCTTTTAACCTTAACCCTAATCCTGAACTTGGAAACAGAACCTGAATACATTTGTAAATGCACTTCTATACTATTCATAACTTAATCCTAATTCTCAATTTAACCCTAAACCTGGATAAAGAACCTCAAAACTCTGGTAAAGGTACACCAACACTACCCCTATCCTGTTTCTAACCATAACTCCAATCCTAAACAAGGAAACAGAAAAACATACTCAGGTAAATGCTCCTCAACACTATCCTTAACCCTAGTTCCTGGGAAACCTCTACATATACTATTCTCTTTGGATTTATTAACTTTAGTGTTATATAGCATTGATGAAACATTTGCTATTTGTTAGGCACAATACTAAAGTCTTTTCATATTTTCTAAATTTAATCCTCCTAAGATTAATAAAGAGTGGAGCAGTTGCACAGTAGACCAGAGTGACAACAACTTCTAGTTGTTCATTGTAGATTGGATGTTTGTCTTTCTCTAAATTCACACATTGAACTCCTCACCCATAAAGTGTGGGTATTAGGAGGCAGAGCCTATGGTGAAACTTACATTGTGAATGTGGAGTCCACATGAATAAAACTGGTACCTTTGTAAGAACAGACTGAGAGCGTGCTTCCTCCCTCTGTTTTCTCAACATTGTGAGAATGCAAGAAAAAATGGCAGAAGGTGAAGTCCCCCCAGATGCCTAACCTACCAAGGTCTGGACTTGACCCCTCCAAAACTGTGAGAAATGACTGTTTATTGTGTTAGCCATTTAGGCCATAGCTTTCCATAGTAGCCTGAACTTAGTATTCACTGAGGCTGATTGATTCCAAACTGTCTTGCACACTGCTTCCCACTGCTGTGCATCTGTTGCGGTCAAGGCTTCCTCATCCTCCTGTCTTGAGCAACTGCCATCATCTTAGGAGACATCTTGGACCTCCCAACAGCACCAGGCCCTACTACTGCAGGTGCTCATTATCTCATTTTTCTTGCACTAGGATGGGATCTTATAGTTAATTTTCACATCAATCACAAGTAATAGCTTTGGACTTCATACAGGCAGGGACTGGCAATTTTGAGTCCATTGGTAATATCCTCTTTGCTTAAAGAAGTACATTGTAGTTGGTCCATGCCAAGTAAACATTTGGCTGCTAGATGGCATTCTGGTTTAGATCTGGAGTGTCCCCCAAAGTCTCATGTTTTAATGGTGATTGGATTATGGGGGCACACTACTGAATGTGCTGGTAGGCAGTGGGGTATGATTGGAGTGGGTTCAACAGGGTCATGGCCTGGAAGAGGAGATCTGCCTCCCTGCTCTTCCTGGCTGCTATGTTTCTTGCCGCCATGATGTGAGCAGCTTTCTTCTGCCCAGGTGCTTTCATCATGACATCTTCACATCGGAGCCTGGGAACTGTGGACTGAAAGTTCTCATAGACCACAATAAAACACTCCTCATGTTATGGTGTCGAGTATTTTGTCTCAGTGATGTGAAAGTGATCAAGACAGATGTATAGGGGGCCGGGGAGTTAGCTCAGTGGTTCCGGCGCCTGTCTTGCAAGCGCAAGGGCCTGGGTTCGATTCCCCGGTAACCACATAACAATACTGGGTGTGGAGACTCAC
>PVIR01028619.1:0-21830 GCA_004026965.1 Petromus typicus | reverse complement strand
CAAGGAATATTGAAAAGCAGAGGCCCAGATATTCACAGTTCATCTGTTTCTCTGTCACTATCCCATAAAAGATTTTGTGATTTAAATACAATGCCAGATATCTGTACAAAAAGATCTCATTATAGAAAAAGACTATGGAACCACACTAGACTGCAAGAGTCTAGTACAAACCACTTTTTGACCACATCTAATATCATTATTGGGGGGGGTGTTCTTTTTTCTACATCAAATATTATTTTTGGATTGCCTTATGAGTTAGTTTCCTAGAGTTGCCAGAACAAAGTATCACACAGTGGGAGGGACTTTAAACGAGGCACCGCAGGACCGTATTTCTCTGAAGACACCTGGGTAACATCTGGTCGGTATCTTTCTTAGCACCTGGTGTTGCCAGCAGTCCTTGCTGGCCTTGGCTCTGTCCTCGCATGCCTGTCTCCGTGTCTCTTTTCCATCTTCTGAAGGCACCAGTCATACTGGATTAAAGACCTTCTCTGCCCCAGCAGGACCTCACCGAATGCACTGCATGCATAGTAACCCTGTTTCCAAGAGGTCACATTATGAGCTTATGAATGGGCAGGAACTTAGGAGGCCACGATGCAACCCAAACTCACTCAGCAGCGGTATCAGGCCTCTCACACAGCCCTCCATGCCCCCTACCCAGCCACGTGGTTTCACACTGGTGACCAGAAACAGCTGGCATTCCCGCTCCACCTGCCAATGTCAAGTACAAACTTAACACTCTGGCTTTTAGACCACCTCTAGTGGCGTCGGGCTGGAGGAACTCCTCAGGCCTTGGTCGTGAGTGAAAGTCTGTTTCCTGAACCTGCTATTGTAGAAACTGGGCTCTAGGTTCTGGAGACCCAGGCAAGTCACAGACTATCTGAAGCTCGGCCCACCCAGCCCTACTTGCCAGCCTCTCGGACCATCACAGCCACAGTGCTGTGGTGCCTCAGTCTTTACCTGAATTGGCTGTCACTCAGGAGTGGCTTCTGCGCACTGAGGTATCTCCGTATGGTGTCTTCGAGTTTGGGAATAGGCAGCCTGAGGAGAAAGTAACATCAGTGTTAGGGTGACAGTAAGTGTAAGCAGGTAGTCAGTGTCGTAAGCCAAGCCAGTAAACTGATTACTGGATAATGAATTCCCTTGGTAAAAAGCAACAGTGAGAACTGTTTACACATTGCAATTGAGACTGGCTGTGTAGCTGGTAGCAGAGCACTCGTCTAGCATGAATGAGGCCCTGGGTTTGACCCACACACCACACGTACATGTATGCATACACTTGTATGCACCCACGGACATGTATGCACATGTATACATACACCTCTAAGAACTTATGAATTTACTAATTTATTGACAGGAACTCTATTTTTAAGTAAAATAAGAATATGTTTCTAGTAATAATAGATTCAAAATGGGAAAGCACAGTCTGTCCTCCATATTCTTGTTTCTTGGCCACACATACCGGTATTAACACTATGCCAGAACTGACTAAATTCAATCCTTAGATGAAACAACTATATATTCCTTTCCCAAGATCAAAGGAAAGATTCTGTTTTTAAAACTTCCATACATGTGCATGTTTGTGTGCATTTGTGTGTGTGTAGCTTTTTTTCAGATGGAGTCTCACTACGTTGCCCAGGCTTGCCTTGAACTTGAGACCCTCCTGTGGAGAAAACTGCCTCACAGAGATCTGAAATGCACCCATCAAACTCCAAGCTCTCCCAGCACATGTCTATCGCTATCACGTCAAGTATATTGGAGCAGTGAAGCTCACTGCCTTTAGGATTACAGATCAAGTCTCGAACCTTGGACTTAGTGATCACAGGTGAACTTCTTATCTCACTGACACTTCAGCTCTGTTCATTAAGTGATAGGTCATCAGGTACCAAATATGTAGTAAACTCTGAGCAAGACAGGCGCCAGAACCACTGAACTTTTTTTTTTTTTTTTTTTTTTTTTTGAGACAGGGTCTTGCTTTGTAGTTCAGGCTGGCCCTGAGCTCAGCCTCAAAACTCACACCACAGCAATCCTCCTGCCTCTGCCTCCCGAGTGCTGGGATTACAGGTGTGAGCCACCACGCCCGCACTGTGGTATGTGGTGCTGATTGCTGCTGGGCGTGAGTCTCCACACCCAGTATTGTATATGGTTAACCGGGGATTGAACCCGGGTCCTTGCGCTTGCAAGACAGGCGCCGGAACCACTGAACTAAATCCCCAGCCCACGTAGTAAACTCTGAACATACACACACTACAGTTATAGCTATCCAGGCGTCCACAGGTATATGCAGACAGGGCAATAAGTCTTTCCACTTCCTTGCTAGTTTCCTGCTTCACTAGGCATAAACCTGGTCCCCTTCTATTTCCTTCTGTCTACTCTGTAACAGCTAGTATGGTCCCACACAGCTACTACTATGCTTCGGCCCTCTCCACGGTACCTTTTGGCATGCCCATTCCATTCTCAAAAAACTCCTCTCTACAACATCTTCTCCAGTATATCTGCTCCCTCCTCTCTTTTCTAAAACTCATCTTGTGAAAATACCACCTCCCTTTGGATCTTTCCCCGAAGAACGGCTCTCTAACTTCTTAGAAGGGACCAGCTCCTCATTACCCACACCTACATCACTGTTTAACAAGTCTCTTTCCTCTCAAAGCCATTCATACAACCTCTTCTCATTTTTACCTCTATCTGACTGTTATGTTTGGAACCCCAGTTATCACCTCAAGTAGTAGGAATTAAAAAGAAAAGTCACAGATAAATGACATTTATTTTGAATCAGTTACAGACCTATCGTGATGCCTGATAATGGGCCCTTCTCCCCCACCCCAGCGCAATTTCAATAATTTAAAGACTAAAGCATGATTCTCTGGGCCATGTCTAACATAAACCTCAAAATTTCTGATCACAGCATGTATCTCAGGCTCCCGTTCTTGGCAGGCACTGCCTAGTCCTTTCCTCGTTCCTCTAACCAGGCACGTCCATGCTTGTGTCACAGTGGTTCTCTTCTGACACATTTCAGACACACAATGGGCATTTGCTTACGACCGCTACAGTGCTGTGAATGTCCACAAACAGCTATGTGCCAGAGTCTGCACTAAATGCTTTCTAACAGGGTGTTTAATTCTCTCTCCTCAGAAAGGAAGCTAATATTATCTTTCCTTTTCTTAGGTAAGATAACTTCTTCATGGCCATGCATTGAGGAATTAGTAGAGGTGGAATTAAAAGTCAAGCCTGAGATTTGGCTCCTAGCAACACACACTCAGACCTGACTCTTATCTTGCGATACTGAGGATCATAAGATGCTGCTTCCCAGTTACTGTATTATAATTCTGTTCACATCTCCTCCACTGTTCTGTAGGTGCCTCGCCATGACTGATAGGTCTCCAAATCCACATCAGCACGTGTTTACCAGATTAGTAATGTGACCGAGGTCAGGCTGATCCATACTCTGTTTCCTCAGACCTGGAGTTTTACAGTCCAAGGTCCTATCATAGATAGGCTTTTTAAAAATAACATCTAGCTGAAGCACGTGGCTAAAAATGGTTAAAATGATCAGTTAAGTATATTTTATTGCACTCACCAAAGAGAGAGAGAAGGGAAAAAAGACCTTAAAAACTCCAACAGAATAAGCAAGTGACAGTATAAGAGTTCCTAGTAAAAAAGAGTCCAAGGTTCCCTGGCAGCATGACAATTACAAAGGTATTTATCGCAAGCATCTTATCTCAGTATGTTGTCATTGTGACATGACAGGTGACTACAGCTCTACGAAGTTAACCCAAGAGTCCAAAATTACAGCTAAAGACTTGCAGATATAGAATCTGAAATTCAGTTCTATCACACTTCAAAGTCAGGGGCTTTTCACCAACTGTGACATCAACATGAATATCAAAGATAATATTTTACTAGCCCAGCATCTCAGGGACAGAAGAAATTTCATCTCTCATCCAACTCCTGCTTTACTGATGAGTTAATGGTTGCTTAAAGTGTGATGAGTTGTATTGTTTGTACTTCCAGAGTCCTACAGATTTTTGTGCCATGGATAGGGTTGGGCTAAACAACCTTGAATATTCTTTCCAGCTCTCCAATTCTACAACCCCAAACATCCCTCTGATCTTAAATCTGGGTGGGGCCTCCGGCTGGCCTTCCTCAAAGCCTGTGGTGATTCTGGACTTGGCAAGTGAAGACAGGCTCTGCCAGTCCCAGTCACCTTTCCCCTACATAGTGAGGCAACTCACACAGCTGGACAGAGAAGCCCGGCTCAGGTCAACCCTGCAGGTGCACAGACCCACTTTCTTCCTTCTGCCCTTCACTAAGCTCAGCTAATCTCATTACTTAGATGTTTGCACAGGGTAATTTTGCAGGAATCGCCCTCGGAGGCTGCTATGCGGAGCAGCGTGTCCAGCGATGATGCAAGGTTAAATAAATCCAGGATATGAAGAAAAACTACACTCCAGCTATAGGGCAATGCCTGAGAAACAAAGCTCTTTTCCTGGGGAAGAAGCAGTGGCCTCCAGCCCTTAGACCCGGCTGGCCAGCCAGCCGATGGCAATGTGGTGAGAAAAAATGGGAAAGATTTCTGAGACAAATTGGCAAGTTGGCCTGATAGTCCATGTGTGGAAAACACAGACCAGGTTTGATTTTAGGCAGTGAAGGAGATTTCTAATAGTGAAGGAGGAGACCTGGCAACTCAGAGAGGCCAGGAAGACCAGGGACTGGTGAAACTAGAAGGAAGCTGGACTTAGAAGTTACGGGGGACATGGCGGGGTGGACTGAGGGTGAGGGTGAACTGAGGGGTGTGCTTATGGGGACTGATGGCTTACTCGGAGCTGGGGACAGGGACGGAGAAAGAAGAGTGGGGCCGAGGGTTCCCAGTGATTCGTGGACCACATGAAGTACTGGGAGTGGAGGGAGGGGAACGGCTGTACTGTGTCAGGAATTGGCTACTTATACCCGGGTGGTCATTAAAGCTCCTCGGGGGGATTGATCCTGGTTGGGCGGATAGGGTGGAGTTGGAGCTAGGCAGGCAGGTTATTTTTCAGGAGAAAATGTGAAAGGTTCCGGATACATGGCTGGCAGACAAGTTACACAGAGAATTTGATGAAGGAATTCAGGAAGGGCTCAGGATGGAATAACTAACAGCAGGAGGTTGGTTCTAGAGAACTCAGGCTGTTGGAATTCCTGGAGTGGAGATTCTGGAAGTCACAGAACCCACATCAGTCCTGCGCGAGTGCAGTCAGGCGCGGGCCGACCCAGGGCTGGCGGCGGGGCAGGGAGCCGGGCTCACCTGGGCAGGCTGTCCTGGTAGTGCATGGTGGGCACGACGCTGTGCTGGAGGTACTGGTCGGGCCCGGAGCCGGAGCTGAGGGGCCGACAGGGCACTGCCAGGCCAAGGGCAGGGCCCCGGGACCAGGCGCGCAGCAGCAGGCGGGGCATCATCGTCCAGGCGGCAGCGGCGGGAGAGGGCGGCGACGGACGACCGAGTTCTGCAACCAAGCGAAGCAGCTGCCCTCAGAGCAGAAGAAAAGGGTCAGGAACCTGCCCTCCAGGTCATCTCCGCCCACAGGACACTTCCGGCCTCCAGAGGCCTCGGGCCCCGCCCCTCAAGCAAAGCCCCGCCCTGCGTGCCCCGCCCCCGCCGGAAGGGCTGCCCCCTCCCGCCCCAGGAAGCACGGGAGGCGGTAAACCCGGCTTCGGAGCCGCTGTCTCCTTTATCCAACAAGACAGAAATGGCAGCGGAGGCAAAAGAGACGCCGAAATGCATCTGTGCAATCTGATAAGCCTAAATTGATCAAGGTTCCGAAATGCATCTGTGCAATCTGATAAGCCTAAATTGATCAAGGTTCGGTTCCTGGGAGAATGTGGAGACTTTAAGCTTCTGTGTCTCCATCTAAGCAGAGATCATGCTCAATATATCAGCCGCGAATTCTGGGTAAATTTCACCATAAATAGGTTTATTTAACCAAGACAGTTTGGTATGTGAAGTGCCCGACCCTAAGGGCTAAGTGGTGGCGGGGTGGTTGTCACAACGTGGTGGGCGTGTCCTGTGGGCGGAGATCAGTGGCACTCTACAGCCAAAGGTCCCCGAGGTGCAGTGGCTCCTGCCCCGCACATCCTCAGCCAGCAGATGTCAGCGTTTATGCAGCAGCCCCAAACCGCGGAGTCTCGGCAGAAAGTCTCGTCAGAGCCAAAGCCTCAGGGTGGACAGCCTTTCTCGGCCTGAACCGTTCCAAAGCAGGAGGCTCTCTGCTAAGAGGAAACCCAGCTGTGCTGGTCCGGCAAGTCTTGAGGCTGAGCGGACCGCAGGAGGCTACGGGTCACCAGCATTCATCGCCCTCAAGGCTCCCTCCAGCTCAGACTCGAAGATCCTGGAGGCTCCCGGTTCCCCTCAGTCTTCACACACAGCTGCAGAACAGCAGCCCAACCCCAACTACACCCCAGTCGCTGATCTTAGCTGAAGGGTCAAGTGTGTGCTGCTTGGTCTTACAGACGAAAGGGAGGGATCATAGACATAAGATTATGCTGTCTGGCTTGAGGCGGGACCTCCAGCTCTCGGACCTGGACCCTGCGGTTTTGAGTCAACCATGTACATTCTGTTGTGTAACTGGTTAGGCAGAGCCAGGCTGGAGCTCATCCAAAGGAGCCCTTGGTTTGGGGGTCAGGAGACTTGAGTTTGGGTTTCAGCTCTGTCCTTCTCTAGTCGGGTGACTTCTACTTGCACAGGATGATCAGTAACCAGCTTTGGCTGTTGCTCAGCAGTAATTACAATACTTAAAAGTAGCATGAAACTCAAAATACCGATTATCCTAAACCTTGAGGAACAAAATAAATATATATATATTTATTACATATAATATAAATTGTATATATATATATATAGCTGGCTCAACCCAAAATATCCATGCATTTGCCTGGAAGGGTATAGCGCAGAAGAATATAAAGTCCCTTCTGAAGAAAGATCCATTGCCCCCTAATCCTAAATTGTCAGAGTCTTGAAACTTGAGGCGGAATCTGGATCTGTGTAGAGCTCAGGGGATGAGAGGACTGAGAAGGAAACCGTGGGCCTAGCAGAAGAGCGGAGTGTCCATGTAAAGGCAGAGGCTCAAGGAATCGTGCCCGTCTGAGCCAATGGCAAAAACATGGCCTTCTGTGGATGTGTGACTCAGAAACAAATCGGACCCGGGTTTGTGTCCAGAGCCCCCACCTGCCTCTCCAGCTCCTGCCTTGTCCACTGAAGTCAACACTGAACTATCCAGTATCCTCATACCTGTCTTTTTTTTAAGGTTTTTTTTGAGACAGGGTCTCACTTTTGTGGTTCAGGTTGACCCTGACCTCAGCCTCCAACTCACATTACAGCAATCCTCCTGCCTCTGGCTCTCAAATGCTCGGATTACAGGCGTGAGCCACCACACCCAGCACTGTGGTATATGGTACTGGTTGCTGCTGGGGTGAGTCTCCACACCCAGTATGGTATGTGGTTACCGGGGATCGAACCCGGCCCCTTGTGCTTGCAAGACAGGCGCCGGAACCACTGAGCTAAATCCCAGGCCCCACTTACTGTGTATATGTTAAGCACAACTGTATTATTATGAGTCGTTTATCCACCCACTTCTCACAATAAACTTGGAGGTTTCTCTGAGGCAGGACCGTTGTTTTTCTTTCTATTGCCCCGCTGTGTAGCCTGGAATGTACTGTGGGTAAATACTTTGCTTCCTTTTCCTAGCAGCGGTCCTGGAGCCCAATCCAGAAAGACCATATTTTGCTGGGTAAAGGTCAAGAAAGTTCTTGCACTTCAAAAAAAAAAAAATCCCAAAGAATAAATTGCTTATATTGAAGTAATCCCCAGAGTTTTGCTCTCTTTTGAACTACTGTGAAAAGGCACGCACAGTGGGCAGGTCAAAGCAACATTCATACAAAAGTTATTTACAACAATGAACTTTAAACCAGATATCATTTCAACAACAACAACCCTGTGTGGTTAAGCATGGCCCAAAACAGCACATATGAACACACAAACATTTAAAGAAACAACAGGTGCTAGTACCTAGTGTCTGCCCGATTTGAGCCCCAAGTTCTCGGGTTCTTCCTGGGGGCAAATTAAATTCATAGGCCAGAAAGATTTTGGAAAGCACCGTCTGATTGAATGGAGTTTGTTGAATGGAGCTCTAACCTTTTAAAAAGAAATTGAGCATGTGAGATAGTATTAAAATACGAAAGAGTGAAACTGAAGTATGAAAAATGCTTCCTCTGCCTCTTACTTGAGGACACACTAGACATTTGATTAGTCAATAAAGATTAGTGGTGTGTACAAAAAATCTATTCCTTTTAAGTTTACAACTAATCTGACTTTAAAAAAAAATATTGCCCAAAAGTACTGGAGAAAAAAAAAAATCAATGGCCAGGTGTGAGGAGCTTACTGCACAAGAGTCCACAAACAGTGGCAGGTATAATGTTCTTTTGAGGGATTTCCAAGGACCAAAGTGATGAATCTCAGGGCAGGCGGAAGTCGTGTGAGCTGAAGGACTTCCGGATCCCTGGTTACAAGGATGCAATTGAAGAGGGTGGGGAGGTAGAGGCTCTGCCACAGCTGAGAGCACCCTCTGGGGCAAGGCCCTGGTGGGGAGACCCTTGCTGTTCTCTGGTCTTCCTAGCAGTAGATTCCTGGCTTGTGCATTTGGCTCTTCCCAAGTGAAAAAGGCCAAGCTCACTCCAGCACCCTCAAATGGTGCCATCTTCACTGTGGGGTTTTCTGGGGGTGACTGGCCTCACCCACCGCAAGCCCCAAGTCCATAGTGGGATAGAAAGAGGAAGACAACTTTCCTAATTCTAAATAACAGCCTGATCCAATCTGTTCTATCTGACAGGATTCTGATAAAAGGCCATTGTCCAGTGAAAGTTTTCTTTCTTCCCTATGTCCTTGGGTCCCAGATTTTTCTGTCCACTCTGCTAATTTCAGTGAGAGAAAGGACCTATGTGGTGCATATGTGTATTTTCTAAGTAGGTAAAAACATTCCCAGAATTTAATCACACAGAAACTCGGACTTATTTTAGGATTATAGTATAAGTGGACAAATGGTAATCGAAGTTGCTGAGGTCAGTAATTCAGTATTTTAGTTCTGGGAATGTAATAGAGCACTTGCCTAACATGTGCAAGACTGGGTTTTCTCCCCAGCACCTCAGGGGAAGGGAGTATTTTTAAAATCTTACACAACATCTGGGCCTGTCATGGGATCAGTACTTACTAATGACAACCCAGAGACAGTGCAAAAGTCCCGTCAAAGAGGATGACTGGAGGGTGGGGAGCAATTTGATGGGGCAGGATACGGCGCCTTCCTTGCGTGGAAGGTAAATGGTGGGGGGCCAGGTAGATAACAGTAGACAGGAGGAAAGACAAGATGGATGTTCAGGCCCTTCTTATACTGAAGAAGGATTGAACAGTCTGCTCTTGTGGGACTTGGCTCGTTGAGCCAGATGTCTCGTCCACTCCAAGGAAGGACTCCTTGACAGAGAAGTTGTCGACCATCGTGGGCTTGAATGTGGGATGAGGAGCTGGGCTGAGGTGGTTTTCCCCATACTTTCCCATCCACACCCTTTTTCCTGCCTGACTGATGATGGGCTAGTTATTTAAACCAGCAAGGGCCTCAGCCAAACTCTCTCTTTTATGTCTGGGTCGATTCTTGGATGCTCCTGCTGGAATAGCAGGTGACATTAAAGTTCAGTGTCACCCTATATGGAATACCCAATTCCATAGCCACCAGTGACACCTTCAAGACTGCACAGAACAGCACACTAGGGTGAGGACGTCAGGAGTCATCTCAAAGGAGGCTGACTGGAAGGATCAGCTCCCTTTGGAGGCAACTCAGGTGTGCAGACTGAACAGAATTTGAACTCAGAGGACTTCCCTCAGGAGCCAGCCGACACTTCCTTCCCCAGGACTATTTGTCTCCTTCACGCCCCTTCTTTTAGCCACACTGTCTTTGTGCAGTCCCTGAAATATTCCAGACTCATTCTGGTTGCCATAGTTCAAGCGCATATTTCTTATTACTTGCTATCTCTTTCCATGTACTGTATTTGTCCTCCTTTCATAGCTCCATTTTACCCAACAACCCTTGCAGCTGTTTCATTAACTATTCCTTCCTGTCAGACCAGGGAACTTCCTGTCAGTTTCTCATTTGTCACAGGCCCTCACAGTAGCATCTTTTTTTTTTTTTTTAAGGTTTTTTTGAGACAGGGTCTCACTTTTTGTGGTTCAGGCTGTCCCTGAGCTCAGCTTCCAACTTACATCATAGCAATCCTCCTGCCTCTGCCTCCCGAGTGCTGGGATGACAGGCATGAGCCACCACGCCCGGCCCTGTGGTATGTGGTACTGGTTGCTATTGGGCATGAGTCTCCATAGCCAGTATGGTATGTGGTTACCGGGGAATCGAACTCGGCCCCTGGTGCTTGCAAGACAGGTGCCGGAACCACTGAGCTAACTCCCCGGCCCCCTCACAGTAGCATCTTGAGGCATCATCCCATTACAAGTGACACCAGGCCTGCAGTCTTGTGACAAAGGCTTATTTGTATATAGTCTCATCAGCCTGATATGATGGTGTCTCATACTTTCCCACTGAGGACCCTCCAGCGAGTAAGAAAAGGGTAAGTGCTCCTTCGGACGGTTGGAAGCTATAGCCCATGTGGGATTTTGGTGTAAGTAGTTGCTGGTTTTTAACTCTGACACTAGGGAGGATTCTTGTTCAATGTCAGAGGATGCTTTTGTTTTAATATAAAAACCCTTTTCTCCTTGTGTAGGATTGACCTTCTGCAGGGAAGCCTGAGTGTTCCGGACCCATTGAGTAACCGAATCTGCTCACTCTCAGACCAGAGTCCCACGCAAAGCCTTCTGTCAAGCATTACTCATACGCTCTTTCACTGCTAGCTCTTTTGTTTGTTCCCTTCACTGAGGTCAATGCCTGACAGAGAGAGAGAAGCTCAACAGTTACCAGCTGATAAACCATCAGAATTATCTGGAGGTCAGAGTTAGAAAGAATACTAGGCTCTAAGCCAATGGTTCTCACCCCTGGCTGAGAACTAGAATCATCCAAATTGCTTAATAAAACTAGAAATGCCTGGGCCCATTACTGGAAATTCTGATTCAGTAGTGCAAGGGTATACAATGCATACCTTATAAATCCCACCAGATAATTCTAGTATATAACCCGGTGAAGATCCATGGTAAATAACTTTGCTATTCATAGTGTAGTCAGTGGGTGAAGCCACTTGGGACCTGATTAGAAGTGTAGAAGTCAGGTCCAGCCCAGATATTCTGACAGAGTCTACTTTTTAACAGGATCTCATGGTGATTCATAGCCACGTAAGTGTTCGAGACAGGTTAATCTATTTCAGTTGTCTGTCTTATACTAGCAACTAATATCGGTCACTTTGTGAGGCACAGAATGAATTTCAAATCCGAAAAGGAAAAGTGACTAAAGAAAATTAACTTCCCACTGCATGCTGTGTGCCTGGTTGTTTTTTTCTTTCAAATCCTCACGACCATCTGTAACATAGGCTTGGATCACAATAGGTGTCTGAGAACGCGAAGCGTTTGATAGGGAATCCACCCTCCACCCCACAAGACTTCTTCAATCAGGTGCCTATGTATTTTCAGCCAGAGATCCTAAGATGCTTTGGTTCAACTCAAGTTAATCTGTCACCATATTTTTGAGGACTCGTCAGATGGGATCAACCAAAGCCCCTCTAAGATGCCAGGGAATGGAGATTTCTGTCTGCCTCACATGACTTCTTCATGTAGCCAAGTGTACTAAGAAGAACCGAGAAAAACAGTGATTTCCAGGTCAGTGAAATGCAGCGTCTTCCTAACGAGGATGGGGCACATCTTGGTACAACTGGCCGTAGGATGGTCTCCCTGTGGCCATGTTGGAAACCTGCAGGATTCATGGAGAATCATTCTTTGGTCTGAAAGCAAGAGAAAGAGAGCCGGTTATAATGCCAGGGCTGCGCTTCTTGGGAAACGTCCTGACTCCTTTCTGAGAAAGACTTAGTAGGTAGTGACTGTGTCACATGACTTTTTCTGGCTTTTTTGTGTGTAGTGCTGGGCTGGAACCCAGGGTCTCAGACATGCTGGGCAACAGCTCTGTGCTGAGCTACATTCCCAGCCATTTTTTTTTTTTTTTTTTTTTTTTTTTTGAGACAGGGCCTCGCTTTGTAGTTCAGGCTGGTCTTGAGCTCAGCCTCCAACTTACATCAAAACAATCCTCCTGCCTCTGCCTCCCGAGTGCTGGGATGACAGGTGTGAGCCACCACGCCCGGCACTGTGGTTTGTTGGACTGATTGCTGCTGGGGTGAGTCTCCACGCCCATTATTGTAATGTGGTAACCGGGGATCAAACCCGGGCCCTTGCGCTTCCAAGACCGGCGCCGTAACCTCTGAGCTAAATCCCCGGCCCACCATCTTTATTTTTTGAGACACGGTCTCGCTAAGTTGTCCAGGCTGGCCTGAAACTTTCAACCTCCCTGCCTCACCCTCCTAAGGAGCTAGGATTGTAGGTGAATATCATCACACCCAGGAAAACCAGCCCCCGATGTTTAAGGGATCATTGGAATGGATGCAGAGCTTCTTTACCACATTCAAGGACTCTACATGGACTGGCTGACTTCCAGGAAGTTATCTGGGAACGGGAGTGGTCTATCAAATAATGTGGCATCAGATACTAACAAACTATGACGCTACATCCACGACTTCAAAACAATGCAATTGTTCCCAATTTAAAAGTTCGTCAAGGCTCATGATTTCAAAGTTGCTGGCAATAGCAAATGGCCACACGGTGGCGGTACGCCAGCAGATAGACAGAAACTTTGCCCGGTGCAGCCCGCACAACTGTCTGGGCTGCGGTTTACACGCCCTGGGTTTTCTGCTACTGATTGTGGCGGCTTTGTTCAGGTTTTGCGTCTAAAAAAATCTAAAGGACATATAAAATTCATCGAAACAGCCCACAGCGGTGATACTCCAGAGATCCCTGCCAAATCAAAGGGACACCGCAGAAACTCAGCTTTCGCGTCGCCAAGAGCGTCTCCGCCGCTCCTGGGTAACACGGTGCTGTCCTGCAGGACCAGGACGAGGCTGGGCTCTCCGCCCGCGGCCCGACAGGCAGCCGCCCCACGCAGGGCTCCTTCCCTCTTGGCCTGTGCCGGGCTCGCTCAGAGCTCATCTTAGGACACGGCTTGGGCCCTGGTGGAAGCTTGAGGAATATATGGTTGTGTGAGGGAAAATTCAGGGTCCATCTCCAGCCCTGTTTGCCCACACAGGCCGTTCCTCCCCATTCATCTGTTGTTTTTCTCACTTCCAGTAACTCAGGCAGAACTTCCGAAGTGAAGCTGGAAGCGAGTTCTGCGCACTCTCGGGGTTTCTGAGTCTTGTGGGGATTATTAATGGGTTTCTTTCTGAGCAGGGGTGGAAAGGCAGAGGCAGGGAGCAGCTGGGGTGTTCCAATTGTGTGATTTGAACAGGGCTGAATAAAGCACACCACAAAACAATCTCCCACCATAGTCCGTGCTTATGAAATGTTCATTGTGTGCCACGTTCAGCACACACGCTCCTGAGCCCTTGCCTCGCTCCACCGTGGTCTCTTCCCAACACACACAAGAGACTGTGACCAAGACTGCCCGTTGTAGTAGTTCAAGGCAGTTTAGTTACTATGAGTGCACAGTCAGACAGACCTGACAGCAGTGGAAGTGAGGTAGGTGATCAGGCTGTGGCCAGCTGGCTGAGCAAGTGGGGATACCGGTCCACCATAGTGATCCCAGGCACACGTGCGGAACGTAGTTCTCAAGGACTGTACCTGAGATCAATTAGAAAGTGCTGTCTTGGGCCGGAGATTTAACTCAGTGGTTCCGGTGCCTGCCTAGCAATCCAAAGGTCTGGAATTCAATTCCCAGTATCACATACCACCATGCTGGGTGTGGGGACTCATACCTGTAAGCCCGGCACTCAGGAGGCAGAGGCAGGAGGATTGCTGTGAGTTCGAGGCTGGCCTGGGCTACCTAATGAGTTCAGGGCCAGCCTGAACTACAAAGAGAGAGCCTGTCTCAAAAAACTAAAAAAAAAAAAAAAAAAAAAAAAAAGTGCTATCTTCAGTTCTGGGGCAAAATGAAGCAGGTTTTTGTGAAGACGGCCCCGATCTATTGTCGGCCTGAGGAGGAAACCAGCACCCTGTAGCACCACCTCGTGGCTGCTGAATTCTTTCGCCAGCACCTTCTCCTTCCACAGAGCAAATTTCTTTTCCTACCTTTTTCATATGTCTTGTCTAATTGTTTGTTTCAGGACACCAAGAACTTGAAAAGTCTACGGAACTGGTAATAACATCAGATTTTTAAAAATAGAAAGCCTATTCAAGTTAAGAGCTAGTTCAAACAGATAATTCAGCTTAAACATACAAAGGTAAATATGAGAACAAAGGGAAAATTTGAAGTGAAAATAAAGAGATCAGGGCTCTTCCCACCAGGAAGAAGACTCTCATCCAAAATATGCTTAATTAGACTTTAACAGCCCCTTCCTACCTCTAGACTTGGAGAAAACAAATATGCAATAGAATTACTTTTCTTTTAATACTGCCTCTCCCCACATTCTACATATAAGATAAAGACAAAGACCCTTATTCAACTTTTACTCACAGTCTCTCATGGGATATCCACCACAGAGCTTTCTTATTATTATTATTTCTAATCAAGACTCTCCTAAATTCTTCCTTTTGTCATCAAAAATATTCTTCAGTTTAGGGTCAGGGATTTAGCTCTGTGTTTCCGGTGCCTGTTTGGCAAGCGCAAGGTCCCAGATTCGATCCTGTTGACCACATACCACAATGTCGGGTGTGGAGACTCATACCCACCTGCAATCAGAACCACGTACCTCAGTGCCAGGTGTGGTGGCTCTCGCCTGTAATCCCAGCACTTGGGAGGCAGAGGCAGGAGCGTGGCTGTGAGTTTGAGGCCAGCCTGAGCTACATGAGTTCAGGACCTACCTGAACTACAAAGTGAAACCTCTCAAAAAACTAAAAAAAAAAGCTTAGCCTTACACGAAGTTAGCTGAGTCACCACTGGGGAGACAGATATCTTATCTTCTTCAGTACTGGGGATTGAACTCAGAGCCTTCACATGGAGGTATATTCCAACCCTTTTTAAATTTTCTGTTTTGAGACAGAGTCTCACGAAGTTGCTAAAGTTGCTCCAGCTGAGCTCAAACCTGTGATCCTCCTGCCTCAGCCTCCCAGAGTGCGGGGATCCTGGTGTGCGCCACCGTGTGTGCCCGTGCAGCCGTGATGAGGTCTAATGGGCCATTCAGTTCATGGGATGACTGAGCAGGGTGGCTGGCAGCACAGCAAAGCCCCAGCAGGGAGCAGGGAGCTGCACGGGGGCCGGGGCAAAGGGGAGGAAAAGCAGAGTGGGGCAGGCAGGGTTTTTATTTTTTATAAAACACGAAGTATGATCAGTAATATGTTAGATATTTACATCTTTAAAATGTATTATAGTACAAGACAGGTTGCCATTGATCCCCCTCAAGACACTCCCTCCCACTTTGAACAGGTCCTCTTCCAGGAGTGTCGCTAGCTGCACTGTGGCGGCTGCTTGGTATCCCGAGCCGATGCGGGATGTGGTCATTTCGACTTTGAGGAACAGCCAAAGTTAATTCCATGGTACCAGGTCCAGTGAACAAGGCAGATGGGAGGCGCTGCTTTTCTGTTGAATGCTACGATCACTGTATTTTTTTTTTTAAACACACCCTGGGAAGACACTCAAGAAAGAGAATGTCCATAACTGCCTCAGAAAGGGGCAAGAATGATGAGATAAGAACTTCTGAGACAAGAGGGCATCATATTCTGAGGGGGATTAATGGAAATGTGTCTTTTATTATAAAAAATATTAAGAATTTAAACACTCACCACCTATTTGGATCATGGATCATAAATTCACATGACAGAATTCTTACTGATGGGCTAACTCAAATTTTACTCAACACTTAGAATACACGGATACCAGCCAAAGGCCCCACATTGGAAGTGTTAAGTAAATTCCATTTGTTTCTCTCAGCCAAACACAGCTATAAAGCGGGTTAGTAAACAGAGCTTGAAAAGCATGTTTTAAATTTTTTTTTAAAGTCAGAAGAAGCTTTTGCAAGTACAAGAAAGCAGACTTCTTCATGCTTCAGAAGTTGTGTGTGTACCTGGCACAACACACAAGAGGATCCTGTGGTCCTGGCATCCCATGGCAAGGCGGCCCCTCAGGGACACTGCAGAGCCCCGATGCTTCCCCTCTGCGCCACCCAAACCCTGGTTACCCACAGTCCCAACAGCCACCAGCCCAAGGAGCCCCGCTGGGGAGGGACGGTGAGAATAGGCTGTTTTCAGTCTTATGAACAATACAGAAAAAAGTGAATGTCCAACAGCAGCCCAGCCTGGGAGTGGCCCAGCCAGCACCCGCAAACTTCGGCAGTTCCTGGCGCCCTGCTCCGGGCTGCTGCCTTTTCACAGCAATGCGTGCAAAGTGACCATCTGCACCGCAAGATGCCCTGGAAGCTGCCGGGAGGTGTGTGGGTGGGAGATTCAGAGTCTGCTTCAGACAGCCAGGGGATTTAACCAGACAACTCCTTTTTTGAAGAATCCCGAAGTAGGAGTTCATTTGAATCACCCCAAAAGTAGTGCTGGGTTTATTCCCGTGGACTTTCTAGAGCATGCATTGGGGGCAGCACAGTTTACCTTAGCCTGTGAGGTTTCGCCCACCTAATGATAATTTATGCACCCTGGGGAGGCCTGTGACACCTTGTCTCAGCCCTGTGCACCCCAGAACCACGAGAGGATACCGCCTGCGTTGCCCTAAGCTTCCCCGGTGTGATGTCTTCCAGCAACTGCAGGAGGAACCGGCACCCACAGAAAGAAATGGCTTTTGTTAGGTCAAGTAATTGTGTCATTTTGAATAAGATGTTTCTACAGACATTGAAACCATGTCAAAATTATCAAAAGGGGGGAAAAAAAGATATCCCTCTGATCCTCACTGGCGTATTGTTTCCATTTTTTCTATTTTCTTCCATTCATTGTGCGTATGAATATTGTAAGACTAGTATTTGTAATTCTTTGTTTTGATTGAACCTTGTAATGGAGACATTGTACCACCAGCGGCACGTCTCCGCCATTGTATTCATGGTCGTGTTTTGCAGGGTGGTGCTGGGAGCATTAATTATGAACCACTCCCCTATTGTTAGATATCCAGGCTGTTTCCAAACTTTTTGTGTTAGAGTTAATGCTGTATTGGAAACAGCAGCGATCACCACCACTGTGGGGCCCGTGACATCTCTGCTCCATGACTTCACCTCATATGACTATAAATGAGGTGATTTTATGTAACTCTGAAGCAAAAAACAAAACAAAAAATGGAGGGGTGTGACAGAGGAGGAAACTGGGTATCTGAGAGATGACCCAGCATGTCCAAGGCATCGAGCTAGGAAACACCAAGCTTGGATTGCAGTGAGGGAGGACCGACTCCAAATCCCTCCCTTTGTCCCTAAGCCGTGTCCCCTCCCAAGAGTCTCTGCAAATGTAAGAGCCAGTTTGCATCAGACCACGTTTTCAGGAGTGAGGTGACCAAGCATGGGTCGAATGCCTATCATGTCCATTAACCACTCAGGCGGTTATTTTGCACTGAGCTGGCCACCCCTACGTGTACCACTTCGCATCCTTCCAGCCCACACAGCAGCCTCAGGCAGTGGAGAGGAGTGGGGCCTCATCGGTGTCTGTTGCAGGAGCCACGGGCCGCTCACACCTGGGTGCTGCAGGGACACCTGGACGCTTTGGTGCTCTCCTGCCTGGAGACTGGGGCTGGACTGAAGGTAACAGAGCCCAGCAGCGGGAGCCCCGGGTCCATACACCGTGCATACTCTCAGCCAGTCAGTCAGCCAGCCAAGAACGTTAGGCCCAAGGGTTTTTATTCCAGCATTGTATACAATAGCAAACGAATTAGAAACAAACCAAATTCCAGCCCTCAGGATTAGCCAAGTACATTGTGAAACAGGCATGTCATGTACCACAGAGCAGCCACTAAAAATGCTTTGGGGAGAATTATTTATATGAAAGGCTGTGCATAACATATTAAGTTAAAAAGCAATATATACAGTAGCTAAAAGGTAGAAGCAACCCAAGTGTCCAGGGACAAAGGGTTAAGCAAAACGTGTTATATATACACCGTGGCAAGGCGAGTCAGAAGAGGAAAGGAGATTCTGCCTCATTTTATGCACATGAGATAGCCCGGGATACCTGAGATGAGCTGACACACACCATTATCATTCCACTTGTGTGCACGTCCTAGAATCTTCATAGAGACAGAGCACAGAATGGTGGTTTTCAGGGGATGGCAGAATGAAGAGTGCCTGTTTAGCAAAGGCAGAAATTCTGTTGGAAAAAGTGAAAAGGTTCTGGAGCTGTATGAGGGGATGGCTGCATCATAATACACTTGATACTACAAAACTGTATGCCTGAATTTGGTCACACTGGTAAGTTTTATATGCATTGTATCACCAGAAAAAAAGCGATATAGATGAGTTAATTTTGCAAGAAAATTAGACATAGGAAAGTATTTACAAGTTATCTTAGTTACTTTTTTTTATTACTGAGACAAAATGCCCAATACTCAAAATTAATGGAAAAAAGGTTTATTAACTCACAGTTTGTAAAGTTTTAGCCCATAGTTGCTTGGCTCCAAGGCAGGGTGGCGTGGCAGAGAGAAACACTTCATGGTGAGCAGAGGTGGCAAAGCAAGAAGGGGCAAGACAAGCCTCTTTTTGTCCCTTATATTGTATCCAGGTTACCAGGATTAGGGCTGTGCCAAACCAATCAGTGAACTGATTTAGTGCTCTCCCATCCTTAATGCTGGCACTCAGACCTAGCCTGGAACAATGAGTCCATCATACACTTTAGAAGTAGCCACCTCTGAAAAAGTCCCTACTATGCCTGCATGAGGCTCTCAGGGGACATCTACACACAAGCCATAATACAAGTATAAACTAAAAACTAATATCTTGGTGTCGGATTGTTTTTATGTATGTTTTACTTCTTGACAGTGAACATCATTACTTGCAGGATTTTTTTCTTTTAGTCCAAAAAGGACAAGACTGGGATCAACTGGCTGGGACTGTCTCTGACGAGCAGCAGGGGCACTGAGGGTGTACCCATCTAGACATGTCACACTCAGCTGCCCAGATGGGACCTGAGCTGCCCAGACACAGAGCCCAGGCCCATTCTTCCACCACTGACACAGGCAGATGCGCCCCTGTGCAAAGCCACAGCAGATGTGAAATTTCCATACTGCTTTGGAATCTCATCTTTTTGTTCATGAAGCAACTTGTCACTCCCTTTGGCACCTGCTCACTTTTGTCACACAGGCATCAGCTCAGCCAGCATCTCCTCCAGGAGATCCCCGACCCACCAGGCCGGAGTCCCCCCTGCACCTTCCTTGGCCGGCCCCCAGTAGCCTCCAGTAGCTCCTGTCACACAGCCCTGAGCCCCCGGAGCAGGGAGGCAGGACTACAGCTCTGCAGCTCACTCTGCAGGCTTGGGGCCCGCCCAGCTCCAGTCCAAGGAGCTCAGTGCTGCGGAGGTAGAGCTAGTGTCTGGCCAGGGGCCGGCCATTGCAAGCAGCTCCTGTCCGGCCATATTCTGACAGCCTTGCAAAATAGCTGAGTCCCTAAGACAGAAGAAGATGGGTGGTAAACCTTGGAGGCCCGTTTCTTTCTTTAATCACGCAGCGGTTCAAGCAGAATGCTGCTGATGGAACTGGTAGTGTGGCCAGAAGCACAGAGCTGGTGGTGATAGCAGCCCTGAGTGTATGTGTGTGTGTGTGTGTGTGTGTGTGTGTAAAACTAGAGATGATTTCATTTCTCTGCAAATCAAGATTCTCACTGAACTGAAACAATAATCCCTGGTTAGAATATTTTGTAGGATCATTTGGGGGAAATTGAATAATGGGTAAGGGAAGGAGGGTGGAGAGAAGCAAGCACGGCCTGCCAGCTGCTATACCAGGCATTACACCATCACCACGTCAAGACACCTGTGATCACTGGCTCCTACAGAGAAATGCTCGCTTCGGCTGCCAGCTTCGGAGATTCAGTCCAGACTTAATTGGCTCTGCTGTGCTGGGGCAGCACATGGAGACAGGGAAGCAAAAGACAGGAAGCAAGGGCGAGGGTCCCACTGCCCCTCTGAGGACACACCCCAATCACCTGCGACCTCCCACGAGGACCCCCAGCCTTCAGAGTCCAAACTGGAGCAAAGGGGATGGGGCAGAGAAAGCTCAGAAGAGGGGAGTGGAGGACGGAAAGGAAAACAAAGGGAGGCACGCCCTCTGGGTTGAGCCAGCCTGGGCCTCAGTCACAGCAACCAAACAAAACCGTTTATACAAAAAGACCAGAGCCACGCGGGGATGACAGAGACTGAGAAACGAAGCGCTAGGTGATCTCACCCTGGGAACATCGCAGCTTGCACGTCCTGCACAGACCTGGAGAGCAGGTCAGTCACGTGGCACAGCAGCCTGATGCAGTCTAGAGAGCAGACACACACCTCTTACTCGGGGGCTCTGGGAGGCTAAGGCAGGAAGATCACATATGTAAGGGCAATTTAGCAGCTTAGTGAGGCTCTGTCTCAAAATAAAAAATACAAAAAGGGCTGAGGATGCAGCTCGGTGCAAAAGCCCTGGGTTCTGCCCCTATTACCTGAGAAAGAGGGAGGGAGAGACAGACAGACAGACAGACAGAGCCAGGGAGAGGAGATACCTGTGGCACTGTCTGTGAAACCCAACACACCATCTCAAATCTAAATCAATGAATGCAAGCGCAGCACTGTACAGTACATACATAAGCCAGTAGCTTATGCCAAGTATACTGCACTGTGCACAATTGTGTGTGCTGTACGTTTACACCGATAGCCACACACTAGCTTTGTTTACACCAACATCACCACGAACAGAAGTCCCAGGTCTCGGTGCATCACGACAACTACCCTTTAGCAGCTGATAGAACTTTTCAGGTCCTTTATGATCACGGGGCCACTTGAGGGTGTGGCTTGCTGCTGACCGGGTGCTGTTACTGTGCCGTGCTTCCCTCTGCATATGTTTTTCAAGACTGCCTCAGAAGCCAGGCCAACACGATGCAGCATCCAGCAGACCTGACCTGCGAAGGACTTGTGTTCATTCTTAACAGCCTAAGAACCACAGCAGTCATCCCTGGCGCTCATGAGCACCAGGCGCTCCTGAGGTCCTACTGTCATTTATGAATGAAACGGTGGCTACGGTTGTGGGTCTCATAATTGTCCTGGAATGATTAAGGGACAGTTGGTGGTGTACCCCACACAGCCTGACTGCAGTGACACTTGCTAGTCAGTTGAGAGGTTACATGAACATTCATAGTGATGTTCAAGGTCTTGAATTTGGATTGTGGAAATCACAGCACTTTTTCTAAAGTGGAGTGGGTTAACGGAACTGTCACTGGTCATCCAGGATTCCTGCTGCCTCGGGTCAACACCAGAGAGGGCCAGCCAGACACCATCAGTCAGCTCCTCCGGTTGCCTTCTCTGTCGCTGATTTTCATCTGCTGATCCCTGGAGCCTTTTGGGAACTTCCAAACTCAAGCTTTCCCAGAAATAAATGACAAACTGATAGATGTACAGGGCCACAGGAGAAAGGCTCCATTTCAGCGGGACCTGTGCTGTGGCTAAGCTCAGTCACTGCGCTAGATGGAGCCCTCTTAGTCCAACTGGGAAACTCAAGAAGAGCCCTCTTATGTAGCATTAGCAGGCCCGTGATTGG